>BMAV01015893.1:0-116078 GCA_019973955.1 Trichonephila inaurata madagascariensis
AAATTTATTAAAAATTCGCTGTTATAGTCTTTGGATTTGTAGGTTTTCTTTAGGGCCTTAGAATAACTTATGGATTGATTTTTTCTTGACTTCTTTTAAAAAAAATAATTACTCTGATGAGTAGTTTCTTCGATTTGCTCTTTATCGAAATCGGTTTCCATGTAAGAATTTAGAAATATTCTACACAATTTTTTCCATAATTTAAAAAATTTCGGTTTTAAGCAAAGAAATACACTACTTTTTTTTTTCTAAAATGTTTTGGGGTTTTAAAACACAAAACAGTTGCTACTTCTACTTGTCTTCTTTCTTGAATTCGTTCTTCTAAAGCATATAATAATTTCAAATTATTTCAGTGTTTTAGTTTTTTGGTTCATTTAGCAGAAATTCAAATATACCTTCACATGTTAATCAAGCGCAGGGCACAATGTACAATCATTGACCAACTTAACTCTCAACATCGAAGAAATGTATTTGCTGCCCATTGCATAGAATGCATAGCAAATCAAATACGTTTATAAAATTAAGTTTTATACAATAGTATAAATTCTTTAAACCAGTGTTCTTAATTAATAAAACCGCTTTTCAAATAAGACAATTTTTGCTTTCAAAACCGGTTTTTCTTAAAAGGGTTTGAAAAACCGTTAAACACTGGGAGTAAGATTGCTTGTCGAAATTCTCATCACAGCCTGCAAGCTAATGTCAATCAACTTGCATTCATATTTACTCTTGCTTATCTTCATGCAGTAAAAATTTTGCTCACTGATACGGGGGGGAAAAATTAAAAGTTTTGGGTTAAAAATTACGGACTCCATCGAATGTATCAGGCTGTTTTCCGTGGATTGAAAAACTCTCCAAGAATTTTTGGGTCTACTCCAATCAGCCGCACATGCAAGCATTATTTAGTAATCAAAGATTTTAAACAGATTTAAATTTTGTAAAATGTGGGGGTACACAAAAAACAGAAAAGGGGTATTTGTTAAGGAATTTTAAAACAATCACGGTGCGGACGTGGAGAACAAATGGAATTGACCCCAAACAAAAATTTTCTACCAATGAGAATTAACGAAGACGGAAAGTGTGGTATCTCAAACTGGCAATCATCCTTAAGTTTTCGTGACAGATAACACTGTTGATTATGAGCGTGATTCATTTTATAGGAGTCCTGATAAGTCTATTAGGCAATTCAGTAATGACATTCATTCCATTCTGTTCGAACACGTCACTGTACACGTGTGACTGATTTAAATTCCTTAACCAAAGTACACGCTGCATCTTTCACTATGGTGTCCGCATCTTTACAAATGAAAGTGTAAAATGTTTATCGTCTGCTATTGCCGAATAATGCGAGCATGTGCGGCAATAAATCGGACTAGACTCAAAAAATTTCGAAGAGTTTTCTAATCAATGGATGTATAGTTTATTACATTCTGATGGGTAGTTCCGTAATAATAAGCCTTTCTTTTTATCTTTTAAATCAAAAACCCTGTTTTATGTTTTTCCCAAAAACAAGTAATTTCTGCCTATTTGGCTCTCTGGTTGTCTTTGCGGGAACAAAATAAATAAAAACCCTTCTGCTGTCCGCTATTTGCCAATCCTTGTTCTAAAATAGTTTTTTGTTCTTCAAGAGTCATTTTTTTTAAATTCGAAAAATTACTGAAAAAAAATGCAGAAATATGGTGAAATAAACATTATGTATGCAACTAAGCTCCGTAAATTGCACAAAATTCATGAGAACTGAGAAAAAAGTTTGAAAAATTAAATAATAGAATTAATTACTTCATTATAAAGCTTATTCTAAAGCATATGTCCTTATTCCAAATTACGCATTGTTCCATTCCTCACAGAAATTCTAAATTTTCCTTCTATAATTTTGTTAACAGCAATAAACCTTATAGTATAGGAAGAACTACAGCAGCAATATAAAATCAGACGATAGCGTAACTTACAGCAATCGATTGAATAAAAATAAATCGGATCAAGAATAATCGTTGCCACTGTCCCAAACGAAATAATTAATTACTTCTTCTTTAGCTGTTTGAATTTCCCCATCGAATAGGAAAGACGTGCTTAGAATTCCTTTTTGTTGGGATTACCAAGAATCTGTAGAAAGAGATGTAACACCATTATAAGATGGAAGAAAAAGGAAATCAATGTACTTATTTAGAAGTATTAACCAAAAAAACTGAAAAAAAATGCTTAACTGGGTGATTTTTATATTGTCGAATTTTTCTGAAAGAATACAATAATTTTTTTTTCGCTGTCCTTTTTTAAGCGATTTTATTTTTGTCGATTGTTTTTGTACGATTTTTTATGTGATATATAATTTTCAACCGCTTTGGGGCTATTCTAATATTTTTTATCAATGTACATATATACACTTCAAGACGTTCTGTTCACTTACTACAAACATTCTCCCGACACAGCCCATTCAATTGCTTTCTCTGAACACGCTAACAGCACACGCTTGATTGAAAACGAAACTGTCAATGACCGTGACATAGTTTGATAAATTATGCCGAAGGACAAGCTGAACCGGATTTTTTAAAAGCGGATAAGATACACCAGTCTCCATGAATCCAGATTTTAAACCAATTGGAAAAGCATTTTCTTATAAAATAGATACCAATTCCGAAAAAGTATGAAATTCCAAAAAGAGC
This sequence comes from Trichonephila inaurata madagascariensis, assembly GCA_019973955.1. Lineage (NCBI taxonomy): Eukaryota > Metazoa > Arthropoda > Arachnida > Araneae > Nephilidae > Trichonephila > Trichonephila inaurata. The sequence goes on from BMAV01015893.1 coordinate 2,658, forward strand.
TTAACTCATACATATTTGGTGACGTTTACAAGCAACTAACTCACAAACCCACATAGTCGTAAAATCTTATCACTTACTTTATAGAGCAACAAATAAAATCATTGAAAACCGTATCTACAAATGACAAAAGTGATTTTAAACTAATTCATCTCTGGAAGATTCACCCTTTAGATTACGACGAGTTGCAGTAAATTATATATGTGCATTTTGAAAACTTCTCCCTCTATTCAATGAGAAGTTAAATGCTTTTAAAAGGTTTCCATGTGTAATTTATTTTTATTTCGTTTCGAAACCCTTTTCATAAGTTTTGAAAATAGACGTTGTTGAAAATGTATTATTTATTTATTTTTATTTTTAATTAATATTATAAACTTTTAATTTCAGATGGCAACATTACTAATTAAATTGTATTATTATTTTTCATTTACTTTTTGTAATTTTGGGAATGGCAACACCGGTGTGCGGTTCGACTGTTTATGTTAGAATAAAGCTCGTTTTTGATCGGTGATATTCGAAATTATTTATCTCTTTTATTTCAAATTGCTAGCCACCGTTGCTCGAGTTTTAATTAAAACTACATCGATTTAAAAGTGTGGAAAAGGTGATTTGGTTTCTTTATAGTACTTATGAAAGCTAAGAAAATTAGCTTAGATTTTCTTTTGGAAGCTTTAACAGACGTATTATCTAAGTGTGACTTTTTTTATGCGGTCCCTCTCCACCACATTAAAAATTATCTGTAGTATGCCAACAAAGTTGTTTGTTATATATAAGTATTTATGCATTTTTAAAATATTCTTTTTTCGCGGTTTCTTTTCATGTGATTCATATCTAAGGCAAAAACAGGTTTTATTGTAGTTATTTTACACAGTAGAAACAATAGTTATTTTAGTATTATGTTCAAATTTATAGCTCTTGTCATTTCATTGTCTTTGTATATACAATATTTGGTTCATAGTTATACAATATATTAATTATTCAGTGATTTTTATTCTTTTTGCTAAGAGGGATTAATTTCGAATAATTAGTTTTAGATACATCACAAAAAATCTGAATATTTTTTTTTATTTCCTTTATGAAATTTAAAAAATAAAACTAAGATGACATCTAGCTTAGTTGTGATACGTTTAAAAATAAAACATCCAGTTGTGAGGATAAACGTAAATATGTTTTTATTGTTGCGAAAAGGCTTATTTAATTATTTGCAACAATTATTCATAGTGCTAAAGTAGCACAATAATTATTTCTACTGACCAAGTAGTGTAGCAATTTATTAAAATAACAATTAACTTCAAAGTACATATTTTGAATACATAAAAGACAAAAGTTACACAGAATAATAGGTTTTAAACCTAAAAGTTAAACGAGACAGTAAATTAATGTTGATAAGACAGCATAGACATTGCAGGCGTATAACTGGTTAAGCAGATTTTTAATTTTTGTTTTGTTGTACATAAAAAAGGAAAGTAAAATAGATTGTCTTAATATATGTCACAGATTATCTTAATAAGTATAGTTTGAATACACAGAGCCAGTAATGTCCAACAAAACTAACTCTTTTTAAATAGTTTGTTTTTATCTGAACATAGGTATAAGCTTTGGTTACTTTATTCAATTACTTTTCTCTATTTTATATTTTTTTTCTTTGAAGTTTAAGTGAAATAGTGAAAAATTGCATAAAAGTGGCAGTAATTATGTCGAGGGTGTTTCATGTTGTTCAAGGTGAAAATTTCCTTTTTTGTTTAAATTCTCGGATGGATCTTAAGATTAAAAAAAAAAGCCATAGAATCAATTTTCAAAATGATTAAAATCAGGTGAGAGTAATAATTTGCTTTTTTCGCATTCTGCCGTGTATTATGTGTGTTTAGTTATCTGCAATAAAAAAAACATGCCCTTTTTAGAACATTTTGGGTAATGTGCTAATGCAGAACCTCTATAACCCATAATATATATATAAGTTGAAGATTTAACTTTTATCTGGTAATATATTTTAAAACCGTCTTAATTGACAAAGGTAATGCCATGTTTTGATTTCGTAAAATCTGAAAATCTTCATGTTTTTAAGGTATCCGACTACGTTCGGAACCGAACTTTTGCAAAAATAATATTGCAATAGATAATATTTATGCTATTTAGTGGCAATTAGATTAGAAAATGTGTATAAAACGGTTTTAAGAATAGTATTACAATATAATAAATTAATTAACACGCGGTCACTCGCGCCGGTTTTTGTACCGTCGTTACTCGCGGGGTGTAGAGAACACCCCAAACTTTTAACACGTGTATTTAATTATGAAAATAAAATTAAGTCATTATGATACATATTTATAAAGTACAAGATGTTTTTTGTATTATACAAATAAAATTATTAAATTTATTGCATACAAATGAGAATAACATTAATTTAAAATAAACATACCAAATTTTCATTTTAAAACACATAATTTTATATTTTTTCATAAACCAGTATATATAAAATGTATATACCAGTAATAAATATACTTTATAATTAATGAGATAATGATAGTATATAGAAAGTAGAAAAATAATATTTTAACCATTTTCCAAACATTCACAGAAGACTGTATACAAATGCTCAACTTCTCGTGGGAGTTCTCAGCCCCCCAGATAAACTTTTGAAGGTCATTACATTCCAATCATTCGAGAAAAAGGGAATGCATTAAGCCCGAAGGTTCAATGACCTAAAATGGGCAGCTACAGAAAAAATCATGGTTCTGCACATTCTTTTAAGAATCCTTGGAGGATTTTCTCGTTGCTGGGGTGTACAGAACACCCCGCGCGAGTGATTGCGGGTTAAGCACAATATTTTGACAAAAAATGAACATAGAATGATCCATTTTCAAAATATTCTCCTTTTGTGAAAAATGCTTCTATATTATAATAATATTTTGCCTGTCTATAGCTCAGACCTCTGTACAGAGGGTCAACTAAAATTTTTGAATTATATAACATGGAAGTGGGTTTATCCATGTTTTACGAAAACAGAAGGAAGAAATTTTAAGAAAAAAACGCCGATAATTATTTCAATGGGTTGTAACTCTGAAAATAATGTGAATTTTTCAAAAGTCATAGTTGAGCCTCTGCACAGAGGTCTGAGCTATATACAGACAAAATATTATTATAATAAAAGTATTTTTCACAAAAGGAGAACATTTTTTAAAAAAAGTTATTCTAAGTTAATTTCTTGGCGAAATATTGTATTTGAATAAATTTTTTTGTCTAAATGTCCTTAAAACAATTTGATACATGTGTTCTAATTTAAGTCACACTAAATATCATGAAAAATATCCATTTATACGCTTTTTTAAAATCCCGGTTCCGAAAGTAGTCGGATACCTTAAATAAATCATTCCTTCAATGGAATAATTCAGTTGAAGCATTTAGTTTTCTAACACTAGGGTTGCCACCGGGTAGATCATTTGTGAGGGGTGTGTGAAACATTCTTATTGTGCCGCCGAGTAATTAAGTTAATTCAATTTGAACACGAATGGCCGCTGAGTATCCAACCGTTCTTTATTTAATAAAGATCCTAACGAAGTTCATAGTGTTAGAAAAGAGAGAATATTTCCTTTCGAAGCAATTTAATTGCAATATAATAGAACGCTACGATGAATTTTAAATAGTAATAAATGTTTAAGGTATCCGACTACGTTCGGAACTGTGGTTTTACAAAAGCATATAAATGGATAATTTTTATGATATTTAGTGTCACTTATGTTAGAATACATGTATAAAATTGTTTTAAAAATATTATTACAGTAAATAAATTATTTAAATGCAATATTTTGTCAAAAATTCAACATAGAGCTACCTATTTTCAAAACATTCTCCTTTGATGGAAAATGCTTCTATAATATTTTGCCTATATATAGCTCAGATTTCTGTACAAAGTCTGAACTATGATTTTGGAAATATATAACTTAGAAGTGCATTTATCCGTATTTTAATACAACAGAGTGGAGAAATTAAAAAAAATACCGATAATTATTTCAATAGGTAGTAACTTTGAAAATAATGGGAATTTTTCAAAAATCCTTGTTCAGACCCTGTGGGAAAATCTTTGTTTTATATAAGCAAAATACTATTATTATTAAGAATGTTTTGAAAATAGATGATTTTAAGCTCATTTTTTGCTAAAAACTTGTATATTTACAAAATTTTTTATTCTAATAATATTCTTAAAACAATTTTATACATATATTATAATCTAAATGACGTTAAATATTATAAAAATTATTCATTCATACTTTTTTAAATTATGGTTCCGAACGTAGTCGGATACTTTAATGTTGATAACATTTTCTATGATTTTGAGGTAGAAATAATTTATTGTAAATATAGACATTTTTTTTCCATTTATTGAATCTTTGTTTTTAATTTGAATCTTTTTCACATATTTCTTCGGATATGTTCTCGTGATAATGATTCCTTATAGTAAAATTTTTCAGGAATAGTGAATTGTAAATGTTAATATAGAGTAAATGCAATAGTCGACTAAACAAGATATATTTAAAATGGATTAGAATCTTGTTCTTCCGTAAATTTAATAACTTATATTGGTTTTTAAGATGAAGTTAATGAAAATTAGTATGTTATTCTTGGTAGTACTTCGAGACAGATCAATGTGAATCTTTTTTAAGTACAAAGAAAAATTAACCTGTGTGTCAATAAAACTAGAAAAACATATTTTAAAATAAGTACAGCAATAATTAAATGCAATAATTTCGAAAAAGAAAAAAATTAAATGTATTTACATTCAATTAAATAACTTAATATTTCATTGAATTATTTTTAAAAATTATATACACTTTCACACTTTTTTCTTTTCTTTTGATTTTTACATGTCACAAAAGCTTTAAAACTTTTTTTTAATAGCAAAACGATCCGTAATGAAACTTTAAGTCCCAAAAAACGGCCACATTTTATTTTTCACCTTTATAAGAGCTTATTCCTGTGCTTTTAAAACTTTCCGTACTTGTGACCCAATATTCAATCATAATTTTCATCGCCCTCCCCCCTTCCATACAACAACAATGTATTGAATTAAATAATACTACTCTTTATCGCTAAAGTTACAAAACGAATTTGACTTTATAAAAGCCACAGGCGTATATAGACTTCTCGTTAAGCCAGCGAATTAATTGCCCAGGGGGCATATATACGTCTTTCCGAAGTACGATTTTTTTCTCTGCACTGCTATCCATAAAGTCTTTCCGAAAGCTTTGGAATGCAAAAAATGGAACTTGCCAGTGTTGCTTTATTTTCGTGTTTTTTACTATCACTCATGATAAAAACTAAAAATCATAATATTTGTCACTATAGCAATCGTTATATTATATAAATTTATACTGACAATAACATTAACGAATGTTTGAAACGATAGAAATACGTTCGCATAACACCGCTGGAAAGAAGAAACATTTTTAAACTGCTTCGCATATCGGGAAGCCTGCCGCGCAGTGTGTAATTTCGGGGAAATCCCACAATTCAAGTAAAAAAGAGCGTTAAACCAAAACAGCGTTAAATGAAACAGCGTCTTACTGTAAACTTAATAATGCATCAGTACAGCACAATGCATTTAATAACTAATTTATCAATAATAAATTAAAAACATGTTTAATAATTACTAGTACCTTCCAATGTTTTGCCATATACAACATTTAATACTTATCCTGATAATTTGTTTGGCTTATAAATAAAGTAGTATCTATATCATCAAAAAGTGCATTTTAATTGCATTCAATATATTCTTTGTTTGGCGGGGAGATGAAAATTATGATATAAAATTGAGTAGCTGATATCGAAAGTTTGAGAAGCACTGACTTTATATATTATTTAATAATGATTTATAAGATTAAAAATCGTACCTTAAAGTGGTTAGTTAATAATGAATTTTCCTATTATAATATCCTAAATTCTGCACAAAAAATGTTTGGGCCATACTATATAAATAGAAATAAAGTTACATTGTGCTGTGGTTTCTACAATGTTCATCCTTTCTGAACCAGTACATCTCTACTATTGTTATTCATGCCTCGTGTCTTCTTCGTATCAGCTTACCAATTGAATCCCATTCAAAAGAACCGAGGAATTCACTCTTCCGGTCTTTTGAGAATCGGTTCGAGTTTTGCACCCCGTTAGAAGTTCCTTTTCCTATTCATGTAAATAAAATTTTCTTATTTTCTTCGAAATCAGATTGCTTCGGGGAATTGACAAAAGCACGATGGCATGAACAAAATTTAAAATGTAGGTTGGAAAGTTCTGTAATAAAGTTTGAAGGAAAGTGCATAAACTTGATATACTTAGAGCTATCTTTCAATTTTACCTGTCATTCGAGAAATTATTGTGAATATTTACGTTTTTAAGAATATTTATTTCCAACAACACAATTTTTATCAATTTTGTATAAGGATATGTTAAAATTATTCCAATGTGTATTTATTTAATTCGAATTAGCCAAAATATATTCAGTATTCCCCCAATTTAATGTAGGGGAGACCAGGGCAAGGTGACGATGTTAACAGATTTTGTTGTTTATTAATTCATTTTTAGGATAAAAAAGATTATTTTTACATGAAGTGTTAGAGCAGTCCTTTGTGTTATTAAATACATTACCATTTAATTTTTCAAATAATAATAATTAAAAAAAAGTTTATTTTTCAGAACATTAACAAATTGTCATCTTGCCCCAGTACTGGGACAAGATGACGACACTGAGAAAGATTGAAAAGATTTTTTCTTTTGAATATGTTACATGGTTTAACAAATGATGACTGTATTTTTACATCTTACAAAGTATCAAACTAAGCATAATACATTGTAACGTTATGCTGAAGTGTTTAGTTGTGCAGCTAACAATAGTCACAAATAAAAGTGCCATTTTCATAGTTGGAACTTTCCTCCTAATTAAAATCAAGGCCAAGAAACCTTATTTAACGAATAATGAACTTCGAATTAATGAATTATTTCAGCAATAGGCCAATTTTTTCATTAGTTTGTACAGGTTGATTCCAAATTAGTGTGTCCAATTTAAAAACATATAGCTATGAATTGTAAATTTTTATTTCTTTGCTGCCAGTTACATTTTAAAAATGAAACATTTAAGTTACCTATCTAACTCTTTTTATTCGTAGGGGTAAATTTCTGCTACAAAATTAGATCGTCAAACCCGACATGAAACTTTACAGGTTTTGAGGGATGGTATCTCAAATTCTGTTACAAATAAGACATTTAATAATCCGAAAAGACATTTTGCTAATGAATTACTATCTAAACTTCGAAAAGGAATAAAATTTTACCGGCAATCGGAAAGCTCCTAGAAAATAATGTGGATGAAGGAAATACTGTAAAAAAATTTTAAAAAAAAGAATCTAAAAAGTCTTATCGTTGTTGAAAATCCTCTGTTTCCAAGAACTATATCAAAGAAAATCAAGATATCACATCTACAATTACTCGTCAGATAAAGAAAATTGTCTATAAAAAGTGAATAAATAAATGTCTTTCAAGACTGTAGAAAGACGAAGAAGACATTCTTGCTCTTTGCATTTAATGTTACGCAAAGGTAGATACAAAGCCGGAATAACTTCGGGGAGGAAGCACTGTTTCAAATACGCAACTGTTCTACAAAAAGCAAGTGCTGGCCATCAAGTGTTTTGTTATGAATGGTAATGTCCTCTCAAGGCCTAACAAAACCCTGTTTTTGTAGAACCAAAAACCAAAATTGATGCTAAACACTATCAGAATAGAGTTTTGAAATACTTGATCAAAAAAAGTAAAGGTCTGTACACTCAAGGAAACTTTGTTCTTCACTAAGATTTTTCACCAAATCATACTGCAAAATCAACTATAAAAAGGCTTAAAGATTAAAAAGTAAATTTTCTTCTAATGGCTTCCACCATCTCTTGACTGTGTTCCTTGAAATTATTGTTATTGGGACACTAAAAAAATAAATAAAATAGAAGTGAAATAAGAACACTTCAAGGGCTTCAAAAAGCAATCTAAGTGGAAGTTGAAAAATACATCTCCCCAGAATGGTCAAAACGCCCCTTTGGCTTGCCGAAATATTTAGCAATGTGTACTCTATGCTAAAGAAAACCACAGAGAAAATTTAATGTAAATAACTTAATTCGTTAAAAGTTTATGACACTCTAAAATTGGTCACATTATTTTTAATCAAACGGTACTAGAAAAAAGTGGATTTTATTACCAATGAGATATTTTTTTTGTCCGAAACTGAAAATACTATTCTTGTAAGCAGCAAATTTCAGCGAGAATTGGTGAAGGCATTATTAGGCTAAACGGATGCAGATGAGCTATGGGTGTAGCTAATTGTGGGAGTCTTGAGTAGGACTAGAAATTCCTTTCTTACCTCATCCAAATCCATAACGCAGGAGATATTTTAAGATTTTTACAATTACTGCAAACATTTGATGACAAGCTGCCTATCTGAACAACTGAAGTTGAGAAATTGGTTAATTTTTTGCAGCCAATGAATAACGATTTTAAGGCAGAAATATATAATGAAAATCTTTTTAATTTTGTAACGTTTTACTGTGTCTGAAAACTGTGAAAACATACCTCATGCATCAGGATAAATTGAAGCAATATTTTTTTCTCTGTATAGAGCAGTGTTTCTCAAACTGTGAGGCGCGCCCCCCTAAGGGGGCGTGATACTCCTACAAGGGGGCAAGCCTATTAAAAAGTTGAAAACAAAATATTTTTTTAAAAAATTATTAATTTATTGAAAGAAAACAAACAAAATACATTCTGACATGATAAAAAATAAAGTATGCATTTACACTGACATAATACACTTATAAATATATCAGTATCGCGCAATATATTTTATAATTAATTTAATAATACTAAGTTAAGAACAAGTTTAACAATTACCAGTGACCCCATGGGCTTGTCGTACATATAATTATTACAAAAATTAACCCTTATCTTGATAATTACTTAAATGCCGATTAAAAATTACATGATTTGCTCCCCAATGCCAACCTTTAACATGTAAGCGAGAGTATGTGGTGTATTGGGGGGAGGGTAGAAAAAGAATAGTATATAAGTAAATGTTCTGAAATAAGTAATTCCGTCGGAAAAACTGTCAAGGTCCTTTCATAACATTCTAAAGTCTTCGGAATAATTTTATGGATAGCAGTGTACAGAAAAGATCGTACTTCGGAAATACGTATATATACGTCCGGGACATTTAATGCATTGACTGAGTGAGACGTTTATATACACCGATATCACTTAAGAGGTTAAAGTCGTATTGTAGTTTTAGCTTCAAAGTATAGTATTATTGAATTCAATATATTGTTATTGTATGGAGGGGGCGCGAAGAAAATTATGATTGAATATTGGGTAGCAAATATTGAAAGTTTCAGAAACACTGGTATAGAGTTAAAAAAAACTATTTTGTGTCAGAACTATTTTCAAATTTCCGATTAACTGGTATATAAAAAATTACTAAAGCTGTTTGCTAATCACTTTTAGCTTTTTGAATAAAAAGTTTGTAATTTCTAACTCAAACTCAAACACAGTGGTGCGACAGCCTATAAGGGCCAGGGCCTACTATGCCCATTCCAGTATATATGACCATTGGGCGCTGAGGTGCATGATCAGATGTCCCGATCAGGTGGTCAGTCTGAAGCGACACCCGCAGTGTTTAAGTCCCAATCAAGCTTAGTACTCATTTATCGACCCACTGAAGTGATGAAAGGCTCAGGGGCCTTGCCCACCCCCGAAATAGAACCCTGACCTGTAGTGTGCAAGCGCTATACGCTACTACTCGACCACTGGGCGTTTCAATTTCTAACTATTAATATGAATTGTGTAGTTTCTTATAGAATTTCAAAAAAGTTGAATGCAAACAAATTTACATTTTGCTTGGCACCCGATATAATAAATACCCACGAATTAATGATAAAAAATTCGGTTCCGATAAATTCGTTAAATGAAGGTCTGACTGTGTAAACAAAATTTGTTAAGTAAATCCTTTTCCAGATATAAATGGCAAAGAAAAGAATTATAATTTTTAATTTTATTCCTTTTGATTTAACTTTTATATTGTAAGAAGGTAAGATGTTAATATGGTGTAAAACTATTCTATAAAAAATTCATATTAAAGCCTGATAATTTTTGCGTATCTTATAACCACTTCTAAATTCCAACACTTCTAAAACTCGGTATTTATGTTTTATACCGCTGTTCAAGTATGTCAAACCAAAAGATGTCACCAAATGCTGAAATATGCAGCCATTAGTGGAAACCCGTTTTCTTGCCGTAATGCTTTCCAATATTAATTTGAACCACAATTTATTAGAGTCTGTAAACTAGACCTGATTGAACCGAAGGGTGGCCGAGTCTGTGGAAATACCTAATTATCGAAAATAGGATTAAAAAGAATAAGTATGAGCATTTCTCAGAAAATATTGTACTGCACTTGTATGTATTGTTTGCTTGAGAATACAGCAGTAAACAAACCGCCCAAATTCACATAAACAAAGAAAAAGTACAAACTTTACTACAAGAGGCTAGAAATGAATGAATATATAATATACAATAAATTACCTGATCAAACACACCTCATAAAAAATATTTTTGAAAAGCATAACACTGTCTATAATGAAAATTAAGTAGCCGACTTTACAAAAACCGGTGACTTTTTTTTTAAAAAAAAATATATGTTTTATTTCCTGCAATCTTCCATACTGCACACTTGGTTTTTCTACTTCATCTCGAATATGATGAAGCAACAGTACTTCCATTACCAACATGCCTTTCAAAAAAAATGAAAAGGGGGTTTTGACAGCTTTTGTCCCTGACCATGGATATTTTTTTGGGGTTTGTACGTTTTTTGTCATTTTTACTATCTTTTCATTAATTATGACAGCATCAATTATTTCTGCATTAAAATAATATTTTGTTTGGTATCGCTCTAGAATGTGGTTTTTTTCGGCTTTAAAATGACCGAATTTATCGGGCTGACAATGAGTTTACGGACTCTATTCAATAATGATGTGCTTTGGTGAATCTTTTGTTTTTGGTGAAAGTGGTCGAAGTTATAATTCATATGCACCTGAAATATATTTCCTTTTCTAATATTTACTTTAGATACTAAGCCATTGACATCTTTAAAAAAAAAGAGATCTTGTTACAAATTTTAAGGTTGTTCTGAAGTAAAACTACAAATCAAACAAAATATTTTCTAAATTCTAGCAAATTATTTGTTTAATCTTAACGTCATTTCTTATAACATGCATTTACTTGACTTTCTTGATAAATACAAAAATATTTGCTTTGATTCAAAACCAGAAGAATTATCAAAATGTATTGTTTATAATATAAATTTGTTTTAAATCGTTTTCCCAGATGCCATATTTACCTTGCATACCTAATAATAAAGGATATTCAAAGATCAAATTTTATCTCTAATTATACATAAAAATAATCCTGTTAAATAATACACAAACAGTTTCAAGAAAAATCAATTTCTCTTTCTTTTTATTATGTTTAATTGTTTCCTTTAAAAAGTTATCTATGAACTATGTAGCATAAGGAATACTAATCCAAATTTTTGCTACAATTTTTTTTTTTTAAATTTTTTCTTTTTGGGAGCAACAGGTAAAGAAGCTTTCATTGATAAGCTGTGACATGTGTGATATACCGGTTTCTATAAGATATATGTTTCATACATCTTTTTAAAACTAAAATTAAAAAGGGAAAAAAAACTCATCATCTAATCGTTTCAAAACCTGAAAAAATTCAAACGAAAATAAAAAAATTATTAAAATTTAAAAAAAGAAAAATAAAAAAAAATGGAGAATTTTTAAAGCTTTTGTATTTGAATTAAGCGCAAACCTCTTTCAAATAAAAAAATTATTTATGAATTTTGTAATTTGTCAATTTAGATGAAAAATAATAATTTTCTTTGTTTAACCCCCTTTAATAGAAATATATATTTTTAACTGTAGTTATTTAAAAAGGAGGATATTTTGCCCCTTCTAAAGTAGTTTTTTGCTTATTTTTTTGTATAAAAAAATCAAGGGCTTTTAATAGATAAATGACATTACAAGTGTTTTAAAAAAGGGTTCTTATTTTTAGAGAAAAAAATTTGCTTATTTGGCTTTTTTCCCTTCCCCTTATTTTTTGTGCTTATTTTTGGGCTTAAAAAAAAGTGGTTCTGGGAAGCGGGCAAAAAAACTTTAATCTGAAATTAAGGTGTTGTTGTTGTGTGTTTCATACGAGACACAAACAGAAACATACAATACACACAATCACAGAAGAATATTACAAAAGATGATCCCAGTATAGTACAGAAAGGGCGCGTTGTTTTTCATTCGAGACGGGAATCAATTTCAGGCAAAAGTCCGACTTCTTTTCTCAAAGATACATACATGTCTTTTTCGGGATTCGAGCCCAGCGCTTATATACAATTATAAGCCGAGTGTCGTAACCTCCATACTGGGTTGGGCGGCAATTAAGGTGTTAATAACTAAAATAAATTTGTACTCCAGATTGTAGAAAAAAAATTCCATATTTAAATTTGTATATAACACCATATTCAATATAAAGAATCTAAACTATATATAACATCAATCTTAATATTGTTTAGAAATTTGGCAGCTGTTTATTTGTTATTATAAGAACAATTGTATTTCTATTTTCAAAAATAAAATAAAAAGGATACACAGAAGTTTACATTTGCTTAAGACTTCTATGCTTTATATATATATCTAAGTATTAATGTTAGATTCTTAAGATACTATATGAATGCATTGTCAGTAATTTAGTGAAAAAAATTTATTAAGTTTTAAAAATTAAAAGTTTTTAATCATTTATTTAATTAAAAAAGTATTACTTTTAAACTGATTACGTCTTTGTTCTATATAAAAGTTATTTACTGTTGCGTAAAATCCATTTAATGTGGTATATTTAATGCATTTATTCAGTGTAAGGGATTTTTTTTAAATAAATGCACTTTAATACATTGCCGATCCTTGGAAAGAATTCTGATCAAACTAAAACTGATTTATATAGTCAGATTAATATGCTATATTGATATTTATTTTCATTTTGTCGTATTTTAGTGCTACACACTATGTCAAAACACAAATCTCCCGTTAACTTTCATAGAAATGGGTTCCAAGTTTGAAATTCATCCGTGTAATGTTTTGGATTAAATTGCTTGGTTTCGTGTCCAAACTCTGTGTTTGGGTGTCCCATGAATTAAATGAAAAAAAATTGCTTTCGATATGTTCTTCAAATCTTGCTCGTCATAAGAGGGGACCATTTTTGGACCACTTGATGATTAGAGTTGAAAAGTGGATTGTGTATAAACATGTGGCTAGAAAAAAAGCAAATGTTTACAAAGAGGAGACTCCACGATTCACATTCAAAGCTAGTGTGCATCCGAAGAAGATGAGGTTGTGTTGTTGGGGAGACATCAAGGGTGTAGCGTACTATAAGTTACTGAAAGAAAATGAAAATACTGTTTTCAACTTGATTTTTAAAAAAAGAATGTCAACGTCCAATTTTGAGCAACAGAAAGTGTGTGACTCTTCATCAAAACAACTCTAGACTACATATGGCAAAAAACACCACATAAAAATTTCAGAGTTGGGTTGGGAAACCTTACTTCCGCCTGCATATTTTTCTAATATGGCACCATTTGACTATCATCCGTCCAAGTCACTGCGAAACTTGTTGGAAACGAATATATAAACTATGAGGGTGTCCAAATGGCCATGGAAGGAAAATTTTTGTCTCCAAAACAGAGGATTTCTTTTCGAAAGATTAGATAAACTGCCAGAACGCAAGCAGACAGTTGTAACTATCAAAACACATTATAGTTTGTATTTAGTTTTAAATAAAAAGTGAAAAAATAGATTTGTCTTTTCTTTAAAAAAACGACAGAGATTTAATTTACACCCAATAGTTCATTATCAGCATAGACATCAGAAGGGATTTACCGTCTAATCAAAATTTTTCTTCATCGATTTTCTTTCACATATTACCTCTATTAAATATATTTGACCTATAATAACACAGGTAAAAAGAAAAAATTTAAACTTGTGTTGTTTTTTTTTTTATCAAACTTTACACTTTGCTTAAACCTGATTTTTTTTTATACCTTACAATTCAGGAACGGAGTCAAATTTAATTTATTGAATAGTTAATTTTAATAAATAATTTTACGAGGAGATAGTTTAAATTAACTTGTTCAATATCCAACCATTTCACTTTACAAACAATTGGAATTATGAGTAAAATTTAATTTTTTAAATAAATATAGTTTTAATCAATTAGTTTTTATTAATTATAATCAAACAATTGTATTGTCATCCAAAACAATCGCATTTAGAAAATTTCAGCTCAACTGAGTGTTTAAAATGTGAGAAAAAATTATATAAAGTTTTGACATAGACATAGTTTGACATAGACAATGCGAGTAGAGGAAAACCCATTAAAAAAATTTGAAGCAGACATATATCTCTTTAATTTTTACATGATACGCGTAATTAACTAGAGAACTATGTTTCATGTAGGTTAGTTAAAAAATTCGAATCGATAAAGGTACGGTAAGTTTAGCTGGTTATGCTTTTTTCAGAGACAAGATCGCACCAATTTAGAAAACTACACAATTCACTTTAAAAAAATCAATAAATTCTATAAAAATGAAAATTTTGAATTATTCAGGACGCGAAAAATGCATTTCCTAACTCCAATCTTTTAAATACATCAAATAATTCAGTTTATACTTTCTAATACCTTTCCTCATTAGCTGAAATTCATTTAACACTATGATTCTCAAAAGTTTTCAAAAGATAAACTTCTTTTTCACTCAGAAAATATTGGAATTCATCAAATTTCTATGAGTTTAAAAGTGTAACTGGGTGCTAATCAATATAACAGACATGGAACCATCATTAGGATCTCTTTCACCACATTTATTCAGTCGAAATTTTGAGAACGTGATTTCCATACATTTTATTTCCCTATATGGACTTCAAGTTCTAAAATTTTGTAACGGGTTCTCTTCAAGCCTTTCAACTAATAATCCTCAAGGGGGAAAAATCTTTTCATAAATTGTTCAATTTTTGAAAACCTCTTTCAGTGTAGAAAACTTGATGCATGTAAATGAGTCTCAATATTTAAAGTTAAGGAGACGAGTTTATAAGGAAGTTAGGTGTGAATATAGGATGGTATAGTTGAATTAATGCTGTTAAAGCTATCTTTCGGTACATCAACTCATCTTAGCAAAGGACTTGGAACCTTAAAATTGTTATCAAGAACACTGCAAGTTTTGGTAAGTCATGTGTGTCTCTGTCTATATGCATTTACAGCATTTTCAAACTGGGGGGCGTGAAAACCCAAAGCGCGGCATTTTAAAGGTCAAAAAATAAGGATTAAACAACTGTTAGTTTACTGAAAGAAAACAAACAAAATACATTCAGACATAAAAAAAAAAATAAAATGCGTTTTTACCCCGATATATTCCCGTATAAATGTCCCATTTTACAAATGTGTTTGATAATATTTTAAACAATATTAAGAAAAGAAAAAAAATCAATAATTCCGTTACCCCATGAATTTTATAAAAAATTAAAAGCAAAATTATATAAACCCATCTTTATAATTGGTATGGTTTATAATTAATCCCCAAATACCACAAAAGTTTTGGAAATAGTCTGAAATAAATAAATCCTTTAAACATTTTCGAGGTCCCATTGATTCCCAAAATCTTCGGAATAATTTTTTGGATAGCAGTGCACAGAAAAAATTTTACTACGGAAATACGATATATACGACGGGGAATAAGTTTAGACTGAGTGATACGCTTATATAAGCTGGTGGTACTTAAAAAGTTAAAGTCGTATCGTAGTGTTAACATCAAAGTATAATATCATTGAATTGAATACATGGTTATAGTATGAGGGGGCACAATGAAAATTAGGATTAAATATTGGGTCGCGAATATTGAAACTTTGAGAAGCACTGACTTACGACGAATAAATTTTATTATTAATAATAATCATTAGGGCTAACTGACTTCCATTAGCTAGTTGTAACTAGTTAATATAACATCTATTTACAACTAGTTAATATAATAGCTAGTTACAACTAGTAAATAATATAGTTGCTAAGTTTATAATTTGAATCAATTAAATAAAAGTTGTTTATATTTAAATATGTCCTTCCCTCAAACTAATGCAAGCAATCGGGTGCGCCACAATTCTTTATGTCCTAGTCACATATAGATAGATAACTGATGCGAAGGTAACGAACTTTAAAATAAATACATTGAGTTTATTAGGAAATTTGAAAACTCTATGGCATTTAAATATCCAGCTCCGTTAGAAAATCACATTAAAACACAGCACAAATGTTATACAGGGTTGTCCCGAATTCATGGTGCAAACTTTAAGTGTAGTGTGACATAGCTGTGAATTCCATGCCACACAGATGAGAATCGGCTTCCTTGTGGGTATGGTCACCGCACGTGTAATGCCACATCCACCCTTAAAAATATTGCGTGGTCTTGTCTTGGGCATCACCCTGGCAATCTTTGACACCACGAGGGACTTCTCTCCGCCCACGAACCGGATGTAACTCGAAGCTAAATATGCCAATATCTGCCATCCTCGAAGCCTAATGAGGGTAGAGAGAGAACAAGAGATGGTTTGTGAATACTTAGCTGAGCACGGACAACCAAAACTTCTCCCTCACAGACAGAACTTGGACTCTAATACTTTAATGAATAAGTTGAAAAACTTCATTGTATAATCTGTAAATAATAGCTGTGACGTTTCTAAATATTTAAATTAATCAATATTACGTTACCTTTATTTATCTCAAACGTCAAGATTTTGGGGATTGAAAAATCATTTACTATATAGAAAGGGAGGGTGAGGGTTGGGGTGGAAACGGGGGGAAATGAAGAAAAAAAATTGGGGTTATCGGTTTTTGTTGAGTTTTGTGGGGGGAGTAGATGTCAGCCACTGATCAACATTATCAACTCAGAAAAAGGAAACCCATTACAGTTTTTCTGACGTCTCGATAAGAATTTTACGTAGCCGAAAACCGGGGGTATTGATGCGCAATGGAACGGAAAAAAGTTCCCCCAAATTCGTTTTTGGGGCCCCCAAAACCCAAAAACGTACAAAGCGTCAATCGTTTTGGGGTCCCCTAAGTCCGGGACCCAAAGGGGGTTGAGGGTTAAACGCCATTCTGTAGGGCAGTAAAGTAATGGAAAAATTTTTCCCCCCGGAAGCATCACCCAATTTTCTGATCGACGAAGCCAGATCCCGGGAATTTTTTCAGCGTTTCATCAACTTCGTGCTGTTCATTCCTTTCCCAAAACATGATGGTCGAAAAAAAATCGCAGGCGCCCCAAGTGGAAACATCTTAAACATTTTTGCTGTTGACCGACCATAAAGATTTGCTGCTCACCCTGGTGGAGTCATCAACCGTTTGTAGAGTGTCAAACGAAAATCGCCCCTTTTCCCTTTTCAACAAGTAGAACCCCGAATGAGGCAGACTATTTTCCCGAACAGCCAGGTGATAATGCAATTGCCTGAATGGCGCTAGCTCATTTGCTGAAATTTTATTTAAACATTACGTGGTTTCCGTTTAAACAAACAGTTTCTTTTTTGTCTCCTTTTTGTGATTTAAAAAAGAGTTTTTAAATGTCCTGTACCTACCCTTAAAATTTGTACCATGAATTTGGGACCACCCTGTACATTATTTCGTGTCAATAATATGTGGGGAGTAGTTTAAAGCGAAAATATAATAAAGTTAAGTTTGCTTAAAATAAGTAGTAAATGAAATTATTGAATTAAAAATGAGGAAAAAAAGGAATTCATTTCAGATGCAAGTAGAAAATGTAAGTAATAATTGATGTTTTGTTTTGTTTTGTAACAAAAAACTAATAAATCCTCTATAAACAAGAATAACATTAAATGAAAAAAACTCATTTTACGCCAGTGCGTCTCAAACTTTCAATACTGGCGCCTCCCTTTTCAATCACAATTTTTATCGCGCCCCCCTTATATATTAATAATGTACTGAATGAAATAATAAAATGCACTTTGATGCTAAAGCTACAATACGCGATATTAATTATAAACCATATACAGATTAATAACATAAATATTAAATTTTGTATATGTTACTTTTAAGCAAAAAAAAAAATAAGTAATAGGATAATTATTGTTATTTTTCCTTTCTCTAATTTTTAAATTGAACATATTGCAAAATGTGGTGGCTGCTTAGAAGATAAAGTATATATATCAGCTAAATATAGAAAAATAACTCAGAGGGTCAATTTCTAATCATAAGCATTCCTTATAAAAACTTTGCTTGGCAAGACAAGCCCATGGGAGTCCTTAATACTTATTAAAATTGTTCTTAATTTAGTATTAATTAATTAGTGACAAAATACTCTGTGCAGCACTGATAATTAAAAGTATACCGGCTGAAGTGCCCGCTCTTTGCACGGGTTCATTTATAAGAAAATAAAACATTTATTGATATAATAGCTGAATTGTAAGGAGAGTAAAGCCAAGTGCGCGACAATGTTTACAAAAATGTAAAATATTTTTTTTTAAAATGATTGCTCAAATTATAATTAGTTTTAAGCGAATTGTAATTTTAAGCCTCACAGAATTAGCATTTATAATTGATGTTAAATAATGAACAATAATATAAAATTCTGATGTAGAATAATTGTATTATTTTTAATATTTAAAGGAAAAGATTTCAACATGTTTTAACCTGGCGGGCAGGCGCGCACTCGATACGGTCGAGTGGGGTTATAACCCCAATCCTTTTTAAATAATTATTTTTTTGTACAAGGTACAAATCGTGTTTCCCAGTGAATAATTTAATTAAGAAAAAGTAAACTTACCTACTTTCAAGGACTTTCGATTTTTCTTTAGTAACAAGTAAACAGTTTTGCCAGAATTAACGATTTCGTGATCGTGGGCCCTAGTGACCACTTCCGGGTAAAAAGTGTATTCATTATGATAATATGTATATTACTGCTAAAAATAATTGTGTAAAACATTTTTCGTTATGTTTTATATGTTTGAGAATACTCATAAAAATAAGTCTTGGCCAAGTAATCCTTCAAAGTGCTCTCCGTGGTTTTCCAAATATCATAAAACTCTTTTGCATGGAAAAAATCGCAGCAGAGAAATACTTTACTGACAACTTCCCTAAATGAGAAACAAACACATAAGAGAGGGATCATAACTAACTGTACCCATAACTTAGAAGGTAAAACAGATTATCAGCAAAAACAGATTTTAGCTATAATGTGCAGTACTTCAAAAATAATCACAGAGATGAATTTTTTATGTTCCTAAATTTTTTCGATTCTGATTCTGGGATTTGTTTTTTCTCTGAAAAAGTAATATGTTAGGTTTAAAAAGAAAACGTAATAAAAAAATCTCTCATCTTGGGATTCAAGCAAATCAAATAAAAGTGTTTTTATTTGGTTATAGGATCAAAGATAGCTAATTAGGTATTGAAGAAGTTTTTATTTTTGAGATGACTTAATATCGCCTATAAATTATATCAGAATAAAAGTGCATTTTTATTATGTCTGAAAGCATTTTGTTTTAATTCATTCCAGAGTAAATTAATTATTTTTTAAATATTTTATTATCGATATTCTCGCGCCCCCTTGTACGGTTGGTTATCGAACCCCACAGTTTGAAAAACACTGTTTTACGCTTTAATTACAATTTAATTTTAGCTCGGTTAGTTTAAGAAGGGATTTATAGTTATTCACTAGTTACGTAACTGAACCCGAATATTATTTTAAAAATACCTTAATGCTCATTCCTATCAAAAATAAAAAATGATGAGCGTCAAAGAAAATTGCATTCAAATATTTTAACGCATAAAACCTGACAGCACAACTTATAGAAGTTGTAAATTGAAAATTTCTTTCGGGTGGAATGAAAGGGAATTTAATTTCCCGCCCGGTTTTTTTTTAAAAAAAGCAAAATGGTTGATTCAATTTTGAATAGAAAATTTCTTTTAAAAATTTTATTGAAATTTTTGGCCTAAAAAGTTGGGTTTTGTTCCATAGCCCCTTAATAGCTCTTTTTTTTTTTCTGTGCTCATCATTTAATATCAGTAGGCGTATGAGCATCGGTTATTTAGTGAGAACGGCAGACTTTAATAGTCATAAAAATTTTCCTTCATTCTTAAACTTTTACTCTGTTATGGAAGTCAAACTATAATTACAAAGCTGCAAATATTGATCAATAAAAATTCAGATCTATGATATTGAAAAAAGAAAGTTAATAACCGTTGTAATATGAAATTTACTTTTTTTTTTGTTTCCCGCATGTAAAATTTTGCATTGTTTTATGGAAAAAAAATAAAAAAGGGAAAACCATTTTGTAATTTTAAAACCCTTTGGGTACATTTAAAAAAACCGGTTTAGGGATTTTGGAAATTTTTTCTTTTTAGGGGACATTAAAATTTGGGGTGTTATCTTTTTCCAAACAACGCCAAAACCCCAAAAAACCAAACAAAAGTTTTTTTTAAATTTTGGGTGTGATTAGTTGCAGGGGTTTATAATAATATTTAGTAAAAAAAATTTTTGGGAAAAAAAAATTGGGGTTGGGTACAAATATTAAATTGGAGGATGTACTTTTTTTCCTTTTTTATATATAAAATATATATATATATAATTGTTTTCCATTTTACTATCAATAAAAAAAGGGTTTTTGATTTTTTTAAAAAATTTGGGGTAAGGGACGAATTTTTTTTAAAAATTTTTAAATTTCCCCCCAAAAATTTTGGGTTTTTTAAAAAACCCTTTATGCAAAAACGTTTGTTTGGATATATCTTATTCGAAATATTTAATTGTGTGTTTTTATTAAAAGTATGCTCTTTAAAAAGTCTGGGGATTATATTATTATCAATTTTTGGGAAAAAGTTTAAAAAAAGTGAAAAAATATTACATTTTAAAAAACGGCCAAAAAAGAAAATTTTTAATTTTTCTTTTTTTTATTTTTTCCAAAAGCATAAAATAATCATTATCCGGGTTCCACAAAAGACCTTTTAATTTTCTTTTTTTATCATTTTTTAAAAAATTTTTTTCTTTTTTTTTAGATCTCAATTTTTTTTTCATTGGGCCAAGAATCCTACAAAAACTTCCCCAATATCGTTTTCCCCTTCATCATGTATCATTCTAAAATTATTTAGAAATTTTTTTAAAAATAAAGAAGTGAAAACGGGTAATTTTTTGAAAAAAATTTACCCGACCCCCAGAAAAAAATTTTTTTAAAAATCTTTTTCATTGAATGTTTTTGGGCAGTAAATAATTTCAAAATAATTGATACATCGAATACCAGTTCGTCTATTCGTTGGAGCAAAGTCATACTACTTTCAATCAATAGAGAGAGGTATCATCAAAATTATTATTTTTTCCTTTTTAAAAAAGATAAGGGGCCCACTTTTTTTAAAACAGTTTATAAAATCCCTGTGTTTTATATTTCCAGAAGATATTTTAATAATTTTTTTCAGTTTCCCCCAAATATTTAATTTTTTCCATTATTTTTCATATAAATCTTGAACGAAATTTGTTTTTAATTGCGATTGGGGTGAAAACAATATATTTTTAATTATAGGCAGATAATAATTCTTTTTAAAATTTCCCGGAATTTTGGTAAAGGGCTTTCAAAAAAATTAAAAATTTTCTATCTCCGGGAAATTTTAAATAAGGTTTTTTTTTAATGACCCAAAAACACCACCCAATTATGGAAAAAAAATTAACAAATTAATGATTTAGAGCGTCAAGACTAAAAGTGACAAAACAAAAATCATAAAAACGTATAAAAACAAATCGAAAATAACAATTAAAACTTTTTTATGTATACCGTAAAAGCCGGCGTATAACGCGCACTGGTGTATAACATGCACATGTACTGCATTTTTTAATTTTAAGGTTTTTGCGAAACACGCCCTTTTTTTACTTAGAAAACCGGGAAGCAGGGGCTATGCTTTTTATCAAAAAAATCTTCATTTGGGTATTACCCCGGTTTTTGGTAGAACTAAACCCTACAAATAAGATATAAATTTGTAAGATATATCATTTCTTTTAAATAAACAGTATTTCGATACATGTAGAAGTCTGATTTTTATTATGAAAATATATTTTTTTTTTTTCATTTTTAAAGCTGTCCTTTTTATACGTGGTGTACAACGCGCACCTGTAAATTTCGATTTTATTTTTATTTTGTTAAAAGTGAGTGTTGTATGCTGGAATTTACGGTAAATGTTTTCTTTAAAAATTTTTCTATTTTTCTTAATCTTTAAAAACACTGAACGATGATTATGTTATGTTTACGTTTGGCCTATTTAGTTAATTACTAAATGATGAAAAATATGTTTATATATATATATATATATATAAAGTCATAAACTGTTGAAGTTTTTTAAAAATTTTTTTATTTTTTACACACACTTAGTTTTACATCAAATAGTACAAATTTTAAAAGGTATTTTTTTTAACTTTACTCCTTTTTTTGCTCTATCACGTACAAAATGCTACAGAATTATTGGCTCATTATTTTTATTAAATATTTTTTGACCACCTTTATTTCTTCTTTCAAAACAAATGTTATCTACCTACTAAATAAGTTACCCATGTTAAAAATAAAAGAAAAATATTTCCTTTTACATTTAAGATCAAATTTACTTTTCAGTTTACAAAAATGGATAAAAAAGGATTTATCTTATATATATATAATCCAATTTTCGTATTCTTAGTGAAGTGTATTTTGGCTTTATCCTTTTTTGCTCTTCGATGACCAGTGCGCTGATACACCCCTTATCTTTTTTCATGAGTCACCTTTTAAAATCTGGAATTTGAACTTTTTGTTGTTTATTTTATTCATATTTGTTTTCTGGGGCCCATATTTTGCTACATTTGGATCTGTTATATAAATTTGAATGAATTTTAAAAAAAATTTTTTTTTAAAAAATCACATGATTTTTTTATTTTATTTCCCCGTTGGGTTTTTAAAAATTTATGGAATTTTTTGTTTCAACAGAATTATAGAATAAGTTGAATTTTTCTTATGAAATAACTCATATGAATAGAACTAAATATTTTTTTTAACTGGAACACACAGATTTCAAAATGTGTGTATAATATTGGGAAGTCAATGAAATCTGCAGCATAACTATTTTATATAATATATTTTATTACTGGAATTTAAACAAAAATTTGATCAGGTTAAAATGGTGAGGACACATAGTTTTAAAATTTGAAAGGAATGAGAAACAAAAATAAAAATTAAAACCTTTTTTGTTCTAAAATAAAGATAATATATATTAGATTTCCGAATGAGTACAGGTTTTAAAAAAACCCAGTATTTGTGGTGGAAGAAAATAATATTAATTTCTTTCAAAAACACACAACACCCCATGCCTTGCTAAAAAAAGGAAAAGAAATTTTAGGGTTTGACTTTTTGAATTGATTTTTTAAAAGATAAAATGGATAATTTTTGATTTTTGCATATTTAATTGAAAATGTATATTTGTTTTAAAAATATTAAAAAAAAAATTATGAAATATTTTGACAAAAAATGAACATAGAACTACCAATTTTCAAAATATTCTCCTTTTGTGAAAAATTCTTCCATTATAATAATATTTTTCCTGTATATGGCTCAGACCTCTGTACAGAGACTCAACTAGAATTTTTGAAATATATAGCTTAGAAATGGGTCATTCATGTTTTATGACAACAGAGGAGAGAAATTTTAAGAAAAAAACACCGATAATTAACTCTGAAATTAATGTGAATTTTTCAAAAATCCCAGTTGAGACTCTCTGGAGAAGTATTTACTTTATATAAGCACACACACACACAAAATATTATTATTTTAGAAGCATTTTTTATAAAAGGAGAACATTATGAACAAAGGTTATTCTAATTTTTTTGCCAAAATATTGTATTTAAATAATTTTTTTTGTCATAATATCCTTAAAACAATTTTATACATGTATTCTACTCTAAGTGACACTAAGTATCAGAAACATTATCCAATTACACACTTTTTCAAATACACGGTTCCGAACGTAGTCAGATACCTTAAGTAGTTATTTTTTACGTGGTTTTGAAATAGCATGTCTAAGATGTAGTAAGTTTTCTTCACACATCTGAATTACTCTAAAATGATTTAAGATGATATAAGATCGTTAATTCTTCCACAGAAAATTAAGGACGAAATTCATCAAGTAATTAATGAATTAATTTTTGAGAGTTAAAATTATTTTAACTAGTTTGGTAAAAATTATCTTTAAAATATTTTTAAACATTAGTTGAGACGTAAAACGTGCCTTCAAAATCTGACAATAAAAGAAGATTTTTTTAGCTCAAAATAAAGGTTATATTCAGAACTTGAAAACCCAAAAGAGAAAAAAATAAATACGAGGGCTGTTTTTCAAGTAAGGTTCGTTTGTTTTTTAAAAAAATAACGGCAATATTTTGTTACAAAAAAAATCTTTATTTTAGGGTTGATATTGCCTATTTTTCTGCACATTTGCCACGTTTATTAATGTACTTGTCATACCTTAGAACTAAGTTTTAAAAACTCTTCAAAAAAGTCGGCGCCTGGTGGGACAGCCAAGAGTTCACGTCCGCTTTCACTTCTTCGTTGTCACTGAAGCATTTCCTTCCAAGACTGTGTTTTAGGTACCGGAAAAGGTGCCCCAAACACAGTCTTGCTTGCCACACTCTGACGGGCTCATCGTAATTTCTACTGAATTTTCTTTTGTGGGTTTCTTTGGGGCCAGAATGGCAATTCTTTCCAACCAATTCGAGAAGTTAAACGTGAAATATTCCAATTAGGGATCTTATAGTAGTAGAAGTTTAGCGTAAGCGCTGTGGCTATGGAAGTGAATATATGAGGTCTATGTTTACAAGTGTTTAAGCTAAAGGGAGAGGAAATCCCGCACACAAAATTTAACCTATCCATTCCAGAGTGTTCAAGTTAAAAGTAGATACCATTTTACAAGGATAACCGCCACATCAGTTAATATTCAAGCGACTTGTTGCTTATCCAAGTTAGAGCGGTAAGACCATTTAATTAAACTACTAGGAAGTGTGTATTCATTGAGATTACGATTAGTCGGTAAAGTTAGACATAGTGGTCAGTTACGCGATTATTTGGCAATACGTGTTGTGTGTCTCTCCTCACCCTAAATTCACTTAGTTTGAATATTAATATTATTATTATTGTATATTTTGGTTTGAATATTAATATATTGTTATTCTATATTGTTTAAGTTAAGATCTTAATAAAGATATATTAAGATTATGGCAATGTCTGGTTCTTCATTCACTCCCACGTCTCTAGGTTGCAAGGAAAATATAGAAGTAGGGCAAACCTCAAGGGCTCTTGCCTTATAACACAGATTCAACTGCTTGCATCAAATCTTCAATGATTACAGAGGGCCCATCTGAGTGAACTTCGTCATGGCCATTTGTTCACCCATCTTTAAACGTCTTGACCTAATTTAGAACTTTGCTATCACTTATTGCTTCAGTACCATAAACTTCTGTTTCTGTTTTTTCTGACACGGCCGCCTACGTGTCTCGCAGTCAAAAAAGACAGTATCTCTCACTGGGTTGGTGTTTCAATCACCTTAAGCAATTTGAAGACGCACAGAGAAGCTTATACGATTGCTACAGAACTACTTTACTGAAACAAGCAAACAAAATACATTCCGGCAAATAAAAAATAGAATACTCATTTACACTGATATAATACACCTAAAAATATATCAATACTGCGCAATGCACTTTATAATTAGCTTAACAATACTATGTTAAGAACAATTTCATAATTACCAGTGCACCCATAGACTTGCCATACGAATAATTATATGCAAAAATTAACACTTGATAATTTTTACTGTTCATAATTAATCCCTTAAAAGTATATAAAAATTACATGATTCACTCCCCAAAGCCACCTTTTAGCACGTAGGCAAGCGTATGTGGTGAATTGGGAGGGGGGAGGTAGAAAATGAACTGCAAAAAGACGTATATATACGTCTAAGGCAATTAACACACATTTATATACGCTTGCGGCACTTAAGAGGTTAAAATCGTGTTGTAGGTTTAGCGTCATAGTTCAGTTTTATTGCATTAAACTTATTGTTATTGTATGGAGGGCTGATGAATATTATAATTAAATATTAGGTCGCAAGCATTGAAAGTTTGAGAAGCAGCCTTCCTGTGCAGGCAAACTATTTAAGGGGTTAAAACTCTATTTTTATCAAATTTATTCAGAAGTTGCCGAAATGTAAAGATAGATTAGGAATTTTAGATAACTTCTTTCATGATTTCCTTTGACAAACAAACAAAACAATCACAAATGATTACTACATGCAAACATGTACAAGTTGAATAATTCCACTTTCTTTGCAGCTTTACATACACTCTAGCAACTATTTTATGAAAAATATATTGCCTAGCAATAGTCGTTATAGTTCTAAGCGTCGTAGAATTTATCATGCAAAAGAAAATGTCGAGAGAAAAATACTGTCGTCACTTACCACTAATTAGAATTAAGGGCGGAAAATGATCCATTAAGATAAATAATCAATGGTCGAAGAGGAATATTAATATTTTTCTCTTCTTTTTAAAATTAAATATAATCTAATGAGTATTAAATTAGCTGCACCTTATTTATTGCCACTGATTTTCGTTAAAGAGGTAAAATGCTTTTTATTTAAACGGCAAAAGATGTATGAGACAATTTTCAGATTTTTAATGTAATTTATCACATCACAAAGAATAAACATGTGTTTTAAAAAGAATAATCGTGAACAGTGTTAAGTGTTAAGTTGTTAAATGTTAACAGTGTTTAAGATGTTAAGTGTTAACAGTGTTTAAGTTGTTTAGTATTCAAGTACATTAATTTGATATGTGTGTAGGTAGTAATGAATGATGAGAATTTTTTTTGTAAAATGCAGAAAAATAATACAGTTTTTCGGAATTTTCATAATTAAGGTAAGCATTAATTAAATGTTACAAAAAAAAAAAAATACACTTTTCAACAAATCGATATATTTTTTTTAAGATACAAAATTTGTATTATTTTTTTAAAATAAAGGGAGTATTTAATAAAATTAGAACTTTGAGAAATAATAAAATATAGACCTTCTGAACTATATATTTATGCATTTGTATTTGTATAGTGACTATAATAACGAAAATAAATGCAAACGAAAATTTTTAATTTGAATTTCATACAAAATCATGTTTAGATTAAGAACAACTTACAAAAATAAAAAGGAAAGAATAATCTACCTATTATAATTAATAAAAAAAATATTGAATATTATCAGGACCAATAAAATATTTTTCAGAAAATTCAAACCTTACATATGAAAAAATGACATGCTTTGGTATATAGATCAACGGAATAATAAGAAATACAAAATCTCATTGCTACGCTATATATTACCAGAAAGAAAATAAAGTTCAGATGTTTGAGTTTTTTTAATGGTAAAAAGTCAAAGTAATTTATGTTAAACTGAGAAAGTCATTTTAGTCCTTTTTATAACATTTTTTGTAATGAGAAGTAATAGTTACAAGGGGGAAAAAAAAGTCAGTTACATTAAAAATACTTCTTTAGAATAACATTTTCAAGAAATCTACTGTCTAAACTACAGGGCGCTATAAAGTGAAAAACTTGTAGCGGATTGATTCGATGGTCCTAGGAGAGCTATGAAATATTACAGAGTTCATTTTACAAGTCTCTACTCAATAATCTGTAACCATCAATACTGTAGGAATTTAAAACATATTTCATTTAATTTATATTGTAGAAAAATAATTATTTTGAATCTAAAACCATCAAACAGAAATTAAGTACTTTTTCCATTTTTTTTACAATCCAACCCCTTGTGTTAGTACTAAATTTTATAATTACTTTTATTAATATTTTTCTCTTAATCTCCATGCCATGGAACATCTTGTTCACATAGATAGATTTCTATCGATAATTTTCTCTCTCATTTTAATCATTTATTTTTTTGTGTAACATTTGAATTTAACCCTTTATCTGCCGACGGTACTTATAAGTACCACTCACTTTGAAGATGCATAGAATAACCATTTTTACGAATACTCTGACGATACATAGCAGGGATATTCTTTTAAATTCACTTTTCCAAGATAAATGACAATAAGGGTTCTGTGATGATATTTTAGCGGAGAAGGCGAATAGTATTATAGCAGAAATTGCGTTTTCAGCGGATTGCGGAGATTGCGATTTTTGTTCCGAAAAAATTGTTAATGTCAAAAGGTAAACGTCTTATTTTTTTATTTGTTAATGAAGACCTTAGAAAATGACTTGAATATTTATTTTATAAATGAACAGTGTGTACAATTAATTTTACGGTTGATTATCTATAATTAATTAATTAGCTCTAACGGGTTAAATTTCCCAAAGTTGAGTATTTTGTTTATAAGTGTCCCTTAATTTTCAATGTAGCGATTCAAGAAAAATATTGCATGAAAAAAAAACTGCAGTAAATCATAATGCGGTAGCTAAAGGGTTAAATAACGGGATGAATATAAAAAAGAAAATACTTGTAACTGAACTTCAGGCTAAAAACGCCATTCATCAATAAGAATAACAGATGTTAAATGTAGTAAAAATAGTTTTCAGTTCTACAAATCTATTTCTTAAATGTATATTTTTTTGGAATTTTACATTTAAAGAAATATCAGGTAGTTTGAAATGAGTCAGTACAATCTCTCTCTCTTTATCTCTCTCTCTATATATATATCAAATAATAATTAAGCATTCAGACAATTTATCGATTTTTAGTTATTTTTTTTAATAATTTATTCAGTTGTAGCTTTTATATTTTTTGCAAATGTGAAATAATTAAAATAATATTGATATTACTTTTTGAATAATTTAATTAATCAGAACCAAATTATTAAATTTAGAGCTAATGCAGTGAATTAAGCAGTTTCCAGGGCAAAGCATTATTAAAATCTTTTCCAACCTAAAACTAACTGGAGTTTATTGATTCTTTCACTTTTGACTCCAAAATTGCCAATATTAGCGTTCTAATTTTCTCGCATTTAGCTTCAATGAGAGCTTAAAATTCCAATATTATGGAAATAGGATTCTTATACAGAAACTTTATAAGGAATATCTTAAAGCTATTTAATTTTTTTTTCACTTCAAAACTTTATTACTTAAAAAACAAATAATTGAAATTAAATTTGTAAAGCTGAAGCTTGCAAAAAGTTTTAATTATTTCCTTAAATTCCAGATTTCGAAATATTATAAGAATGCTTAAAATACTTCAACTTTAATTTAAACTCATAACTGTGTAAAAGACGTTAAAAGTATATTAAATATTACATTAATATCTCATTGGAGGAAAAATTTGCTTATGGTATGCAAACAATTTTAAT
This sequence comes from Trichonephila inaurata madagascariensis, assembly GCA_019973955.1. Classification (NCBI taxonomy): domain Eukaryota; kingdom Metazoa; phylum Arthropoda; class Arachnida; order Araneae; family Nephilidae; genus Trichonephila; species Trichonephila inaurata. The sequence goes on from BMAV01015893.1 coordinate 32,161, forward strand.
TCAAATGTAATTATGCACTTATAATTCTTTTTTTTTTAAATTTGAGCGCGTATTTTGCAAAGGTTTAATACATTTTTTAGAAGTCCTGAAAAGACTTGCATTAGGTCTGCTAAGTGTTATAATTAATTATAAAGCTTAAAGCATAAGTAAAATAAGTTATTTAGAGAACTGGATGCTATTGGTTAAAAGACGCGAGGCAAATAATCATTAAAAAGTAAATACATCTACTATTAAAATTAGAATTACAATGTGATTCACTACCTTTAAATCAACTGTAATATTTAACAAAGTTCTAGAGCTAACAATACTTAAGTAAAGGAAAAATAATAATCCTGTTCAATGTAATGTGTATACTATTTGAAAAATATATATTCTAAATAATAATATAATAATAATACATATAATAAGCAAGACTAATTAAAGGGATTATCATAATTGAGTCTGAAATGCGTCAATTTCACTACTGAAGAATTATAATAGTTATGATAAATACTTCAGGCTTTAAAAATATGGTAAGACAAACTCATTCAGAGTAAACATTTAATCAAGAAATAATAATAATAATAATAAACAAAAATAATGTAGGAAGGCACAAGTTCATATTGCTTCTCCGCAGCCACCATACTTATCGATGCATTTTCTCCTTCGGTAAATAAAACCATCGAAACTAGCATCATACACTGCTGTGTGTGTGGCCACCGTAAATGCAACAGTAAGAAGAAAGACCAAAGATAGCACAACAAAATTTATTTTGTAGATAACATGTTTATCAAGTATCAAATGATTAAATTTACAGACTTCTGTGAAGTGTGGTTCCTGCCAGAATATGTAGGCAGAGTAGCCACCATTGTTGCAGATCACCGCTGCCCCACGCCTCGGCATTGATTCAAAGACACTTTTGATGTATTCTTGGGGTACAGCAGACCAATCAGTTTCCACACGTTGCCAAAGTTGATCTGGTGTGGCAGCTGGAGGTGTAATCTGGGTCAATCGTTGAGCAATCATGGACCACATGTTTTCGGTTGGCGAAAGATCCGGAGAGTGAGCCGGCCAGAGAAAGAAGTCAATCTCGTGATTGACGAAGAACCTCTCGACAATACGTGCCACGTGTGGTCACGCAATATCCTGTTGAAATATGGTTGTGGCCAAGCCCTGAAGGTAAGGAAAGACAACTGGCTCCATCGACTCAAAGATGTAGCGCTGGCTGTTTAAAGTACCGGCAATTCGTACTAGAGGAGTGCGAGAGTGATATCCAATACCGCCCCATACCATAATACCCGAGTGCAGGATCAGTGGCGGGTGCATAAAGGCTATTCAGCATCCTCTCTCAGCAGTGTCTCAGACTGGGAATCGACCATCGTGAATTATTTGCAGACAGATGCGTGACTCGTCGTAAGGCAAACTTCGTCCATTCTACTTTCCATCCTTTTCATCGCATCATTGGCGAGGATGGGACGTCTGTGGTTCTGCTGTCAAGGAGTGAACTCAGAAGCAATGGACGTCTTGCGGACAGACCACTCTGCTGTGAACGGCGTCGAATGGTACGCAGTACTGAATAATGCATTTACAGACTCAATGTGCTGTGCTATAGTTGTGATGTGACTGAGCGATCCGTCAGCACCGCCATGCGCACAAATAGCCTGTCCTCACGTAAATTGGTGCACTGAGGTGGATGTGATCGACCACGTCTGTCCGTCGAACCCTCCTGCATCCAATGGTCACATATCCGCATTACAGTTGTTTGGTTTCGTCCAACACGACTAAAGATTTCCCTGAAAGAACTCGGATACGTGATCAAAAGCTGATCGCTGTTTTCTACGAGACATAACTGATCGTTTTTGAGAAAACAACAAAAAAAAACACAATTACCGAATTTGAAATCATCGAAATTTCCAAGCCTTGAAGTGCTTTGAGGGCGGCGCCACAGGCGCGCTACTTGTGATACTCTAATGTCTGCGCTGGGGGAATTCTAATCATTTGCATATCTACCTCCGCTAATGCATGTTATAAATTTCATGTTATTTGCATGCTTCCTTCAGGATGTTGCATTTACGGAGGCCAGCAGTGTAGAAATACGAATCAAGGCTGTACAACGACGTCCAGATGGATCGTTTAACCTTAAAGTCAGTTCTGAAATGCTAACATCCCAAGTATTTCTTTTATCCGAGAGTGTGCATGTGGGCACAGAGTCACCCCAGGCTCACAAAATCATTAATTGCGTGGGGAAAACTTTTTGTTTGTTACCAATGGCCATGACAGTATCCTTCTATATAATAGTCTTCATGGGAACTAATATATATTTCCCACATGACTCTCTCTTTTTTGAAAGAGGCAAACGTTTATTTACAATTTTAAGGTACTCGCTTTGACACAGTTCCCTACGCGACCACATTTGTTCAAAAATATTTTCTATGAACATGCTACATTTTTCCAAAAACTTAGTGGTTATGATTGCTGCTGTGTACGACTTATCACGGTTCATAAATGTTAATGAGCAGAATATTAAAAAAAAAAGAAAAAAAGAAACGGGTATATGTGATACCTAATGAAGTAGAAACTGATCAAGAAAACGAAGAATCTGCTGAATTAATGCTTAGTAATCATGATAGCGAAAGTGAATTTGAGGAAATTGAAGAAAATGAAAGGTTTGAGTTGAAAGAAAAAAAATTTCAACTGAAACCTAAGGAACTCCATCAAGAAAAATATGAAACCATAAGTTTACCAAAAAACACATTACGACTTGTGAAAAAGACACAAGCAAGAGAAAGTTCATCATGCTTTTGGTAAATCATCAACTACAATAAAACTACAATAGCTTTAACAAAACATGGCAGATTTGCCTGTAAATAACATTACTGCAGTGTTAGCGAAAAGTGTCTGTGATTTGTGTTCTTTATTAAAGTCACGCGCATTTGAAACATCTTGGTTCAGTTTGATTGATATTATTTATCAGATTATCACAGAATAACCAAAAAATCCTTAAACTGAAATAAGTATACTTTCTCTTAGTTAAATTATTCACTCGAATTACGCGATTTTTATCGTGTACAGTAAAAATAATTCACGCGGTATAAACGTGGTTACCCCGTCCGACCATTAACTTTAGTTTTGAGTGCGTGCCTTCTCCCGGTTTAAATATCCTGAAATAGAAACGGGTATTAATACAGGAAATAAGAGTTTAATTGAACATTCCTATTCATATGAAGCTGTAAAAAGTTGTTACTTCCAAAATGATGTATCATTATATTTTTGCATCCCTTTGATTTCTTGATGAAAACATTACTCACAATCGAGTCCTGAAAACTTGTCACTCGATAACTGGTCAGTCCGGATACCTCGACCACAGGAATGATACCGAACAAGACATTATGTCATATGCAGAAATTAATGCTGCAGTCACAGTTGATGAATATATATCCAAAAATTTGCAGAATCTCTAACGTTACGGAGTCACCGTACAAACTCCTAAAAGATATCATAGTAGGAACTAAAAAAGCACGGAAAACTTTTCAGTATTTTTAACAAAGTGCATTGGTAATTGACTTATCGTTACTGTAGCGCCTTCATGCGGAAGCAGCAAAATCTGTTTGCAGTGTGGAACACAACACAACATTACGTATTTCTTTAAAAAAAATAGCCATTTTTTGCAAAGTCGGCAACTTAATTTTTTTTACAGATAGTTTTATGCCTTTATAAAGTATTTTTCTTAAGGCGTGTCTTATCAGGTATAAATTACTGTATACAATGTATTCATTTATTTTCATTTTCATGTATCAAATGCTTTATGGGTCCATAAAGTGCGTACTGTGCCTTTATTTTAAGGATGTTTAATCAGTTTTTCCTTTGTTGCATTCTCAAGAAATCAATTCATGCAAGTATCATGCAATACTTTCTAAGGAAACACTCGTTCTAATTATTTTTTAATCCCATTTTTGATATTGACTCCCCAAACTCGGCCATCCTTCGGTCCACACGAGAATGAGTTTTAGACTCTACTGTATAACATATTCGTGAGCACAGCAATAAAAGCAGGAGTTTAGCCAGAGCAGTATACTCAATCTCTCTCCAGTGAGGAATAAAACGCCCAAAAATATCAGGGTACGGCAGAAATTTAAATATTGTTGAGAAAATTAATATAAGATCATGGGGAATTTCTATCAAATAGGTTTTATCGGACATTTAACTCGGGAATTGTCCCCCGGGGCACTGAATCATAAATATTTAATTCTGAAAAAGCTGTTTGCTTAGTACCAATGATCTTGTCAGTATCCTCCTGTATGGCAATCTTCATGTGAACTAAAATATATTTTTTGCATATCTCTACCTCTTGTTTTGGGAATTGCAAAGGTGCATTTACAATCTTATATTGTTCGTTTCAACAGAACTTCCCACGTGACCACTTTTGTTCCAAAATATTTTCTACGGACGTGCTACATTTTTCCTACATTTTTCCTACATTTCAACTCTTTATGGTTTATAAATATAAATGAACAGAATATTAAAAAGCTATGGGCATCTGTGATCTCTATAGGATAAAATTTAGTCAAGAAATTGATCAAGCAAGAGAAGTATCTTATGAAATAATGGAGATTAAGTAAATTTAAGAAAAAAGATGCACATGAAACGCTAGAGTTGAAAAGATTTTCAAATTCTACCTTAAGAACTCCATCAAAAGGGATATGAAGCCATAAGGCACTCTGAGCCAAGTCAAAAAGGTACAAGCTAGAAAAAGTTCTACGTGCCATTTGTCGATCATCTAAAGACAGTAAAACTATAATAACTTGAGAAAAATATGACTGTTTAGCCTACAAATGTTATTCCTGTATAGTTAAAGAAAAGTGTTAGGTATTTGTGCCTTTCATTAAGATCACGCACATTTGAAACGTTTTAGCGTAGTTTTATTGGAATTTTTTCTCAAAATTTGAAAGAAAAAATTGAAAAGCCCAAAAACAGGTAAGAATACTTTCTTTTATTAAATTATTAACTGGAATTACTCTAGTTTTATCGCGTACGTAAAAAAAAATTTTAAATAAAAAGGGGGGTAACTGAGTCCCCCCCCGGACCACAACTTACAATAAAAACGTATGCTGCCTGTTAAGGGCATTCTTAGTAGGAAGAACGAAGTAGAATAGTTGAAAATGATGTAATTCATCTTCAATAAATGATGGAATAACATTTGCAACATTATATTTATTGTGGTAGCAAATTGCTTAACAATTATTGTTTTAATGAGGGTTTACCCCTTTAAAGGGCCCGCAAATTTTTTTTTTGGGAAAAAATAAATTCTTTTTTTATTTTTTTTTTTTCTTAAAAGTATGTATAGAATTCTCAGCTTTCCAATAGAACGTGAGTTATAAAAGGTTTTAACACACCTACCTGAAAAAAAGGACGCTCCTTCCTCCCCAAATTTCCCGGGTGGTTGGGTTATTTGAAACAAAAATATAACGGCGTTTTTCTACAAAAACTTTAAACACGAAAACCGTACTCAGGAAAATATCAAATATTGGGTTTTGGTAGACCTCCCAAGAAAAATTTTGAATTTCATGGGGGTTTTTTTTATTTTTCCCTTATAAAATAAAGGATTTATAATTTTAGAATAACAGACCTTTTCATGCGCAAAATGTCTGGGGTCTGCCCCATAAATTTGAATCATTCGATCAAACCGTTCTTGAGATATGATGGGGGAAAATTTTAAAAAAAAGTTTTGAGAAAAACCCTTTAAAGTTTCAATTCCGTTAAAACAAAAAAAAAAATCTTAACTTTGTGCACCGAACCGCTGTTATTCTAACTCCTTCTTCTTTATAACAACTTCGAATTTTAAGAAATCGCTTTACCATATTATTTTAGACATATTAAGTAAGCACAATTTATGAAAAATTAATTTTATTTTTTGAACCCACCACATAGGTGAACCTTCCTAAAATAAATGTATGAATATTTAATTTAAATATTAGTTTACAAACGTATTCTTCTGCTTGTTATTATCACCTACCTACGTATAGTGCAATGAATACAAATGAATAAACAAGCAAGAGTGATGAGGTTTGTTTTTATGTAGACGATATCAAATTCTAAATGATATAAATTGTTCCAAAAAACATTGTAAATAAAAGAAAAACATACTATATATCATTATGTTACACGGTGGAATAGAATCCCAATCCCGCTGAAATATCATGCAAAACATTCACTTGCATAGGAAATGAATCTCCTTGAAATTTATCACGCTTTCCAGACAAATCGACCAGACAACCGCCAGCAACAATTTACAAACTCAGCAACAGAAAATAAGAAAATTACACCATGAAAATAGTGAAATTGAACTTTTGTAATTATTTCGCATTCAAAATAAATACTTGATTATCAATAATTTATTTTCTCTCTCTCTCTCTCTCATATATATAAATGACTATTTATAATTGAATTTAGTCTTGTTAAAATATGACTGAATGAATTTATTATTACGTTTTCCCGAAAATAAGACCTTACTTCTTATATTTATTTTTGCTACACAAAACACATGAAATATCTTCTTCTTTTTTTTTTTTTTTTGAAGTTAACTTCTTATGGCATGGAGGGAAAATTTTCGTTACGCGTTACCAGTAATGGTAACCTAATGAACGTAAGGTAGAAATGTATGAAGTTCTGAATTTCCCCACGGTTTTCAAATACAGTTTCAAATAATAATGATGATAAAAAATTTGTTAATTATATATACTTTACTTTTATTACTTGAAAGTAAAATTTAACTATACAATTCATTACATATAAGTGGCAACAACTTCAATTCTTCTAAGATCGTAGATGGTTACATTTGAAGAACTACCTAAAGTATCTCAAAGTATGCTGCATATAATTTATAATCGATGGTTTCAAAGGCGAGTTCATATTGTGAATATATTCTCTCTCATTCCCTTTAAAAATAATTAAATATCAAGTTTAGGTAGTCCATTAAAATGGTCATAACCGAAAGCATATCGAAAAAGTAATGTATTTCTCAATGTGTGGTTGTACTGGCAGAAAACCCATATGAAAAATCTTGTGATGGAATACGATATCACAAGATAATACAACGTAATTATATCGCCAACTATTCAAAAACTCTACTAGTACCCAGAAGCATATTCTCTTTATAATTAAAATGATTGACATAATGAACTATTATAAAATGCTATATGTTTGTTTATCAAGTTATCATCCTTCCAGTGGTCATCTCTTAGCATATATTTTACTCTGAAGACTTTAAAAGAAATTGAAAAGAGCAAAATACTTCAATCTGCAAAATGTTTTTTGGCGTTTTAAAAAACTTTTCTTAAAAGTCATTGTATACAAAATCATTTTTTTTAAAAAGTATAAATAAAAAATATTTTTTTTAAATTTTAAAAACAAATCTTTTGAAAATTGTTTTCCAAATATTTAACTTTTCCCCCAAGTATAAAATTTTAAAAAATTTTACTAGTTTTACAAAAAGAACAACAATACAATTAGTTTAATGTTTGTTTTGAATTCAAGGGAAAAGCACGTGTTTGTTTGTATCATGTGACTACTTAATGAGCCCATTTACTTGTTGTTCTATTTGTAAAACTCTGAAAATCTCAAATTTCTTTTTGGAAAAAAGATTTTAAATTTTTGAAAAAATTCTTAAAAAAGAGTTTTAAATTAAAAAAATTATTTTTTTTGTTTATACTTTTAAATAAAATGCATTTTGTATACAATGATTTTTAAAAGAAAGTTTCTGCAAAACAAAATTTGGCAACCCCGGGAGGGGTGAACTGATTAGCTGGAAACACTAGATAGTTTTTATCGCGTGACTATGACGTCGCATGATTTTTTTAAATTGTTGGCTAGAATCACATGGCTTTCACTATCATGTGACTATGACGTCACATGAATTGAGTGCATTGTCAGCTCCTGATTGTGGTAATCCAGCAGTTCTTGAACGTCATCACTGTCCCATTCAAAATATATTTTTATGGCAAGATCGACATGATCTTCAACTACGTTATCAATTTCACTTTTCTTTTGTTTTTTGTTTTCTCAAACAAACGAAGAATCGACGAGATTTAAAATCCATGTAACACTGGGTTCTCTTAAGTCAGGTAGGAAGTCGAGATATTACTGTATTTCATATTCAGCTAACCACGCACAGGATCACAAATATACGCCGAAGCTCCATTATTAAACATCATGCATTATCATTTATTAATTACTATTTACCGTACTTTTTTCGTAATCTACCGCATACAGGTCCTGTCCTTTGGACATTCTTTAAATACTCCCAAAGATGAATCTGGCTGTAATGAGTTTGGAAGCTATTTTTTTGGGACACCCTTTATATGTTTGTGTGTGTCTAGAATGTCATATTGCATTTTGTGAATTGACTGCAGCAGCGTTTCTCAAACTGTAGGGCGCAACCCCTTGGGGGCGTGATAACTCTACGAGGGTCACGAGCATATTGAAAAGTCAAAAATAGAAGATTTAAAAAAATTAATTTACTGAAAGTAAACAAAATACATTCTTACATAATGAAAAATAAAATACACATTTACACTGACATATTACACTTATAAACGTATCAGTGCTACACAATGTATTATACAATTTATTTAACAATACTGAGTTAAGAACAAGTTTAATAATTAGCAGTAACCCCATGGGATTGTCAGACATAAAATTACATACAAAAAGTAACCCTTATCTTGGAATTTTGGTTTATAAAAATCCTTAAGGTATCCACACGTTCGGGCCCTGATTTTTCAAAAGGCGTATAAATGAATAATATTTAGTGTCAGATTAGAAAACGTATATGAAACTATTTTAAGAATATTATTACAATGAAAAATTATTTAAGAACAATATTTTGACAAAAAATGAACATAGAAGGACCCATTTTCAAATATTCTCCTTTTGTGAAAAACACTTCGATTATAATAATATTTTGCCTATATATAGCTCAGACCACTGTACAGAGGCACAAGTAGAATTTTTGGAATATATAACATAGAAGTGGGTTTATCCATGTCTTACGACAACAGATGGGAGAAATTTTAAGAAAAAAAACTCCGATAATTATTTCAAATTATTGTAACTATGAAATTAATGTGAATTTTTTTCAAAACTTATAATTTACCCCACAGAGGGCTGAGCTTTCAGGGAAAATATTATTATAATAGAAGCATTTTTCACAAAAAGGGAACATTTTTTAAAAAAGGTTATTCTAAGTTATTTTTTTCTGAAATATTGCATTTAAATAATTTTTTGTCAAAATGTCCTTAAACCAACTTTATACATGTATTCTAGTCTAAGTGGCATTTATTATGCATCCATTTATGCACCTTTTTAAAATCACGGTTCCGAACGTAGTCAGATACCTTAACTGCCAATTAAAAGTTACGGTATTAGCTTCCCAATGCCAATTGTTTTCCACTTAGGGGCGTGTATAAGATATATTGCGGGTGGGGGATAAAGAAAGAAATAATCTGAAATAAGTCAATATTTCGCAAACATTGCCAAGGTCCTTTTATTCTATTCCAAAATCTTCGGGAAAATTTCATGGATAATAGTGCACAGAAAAGATCATACTTTGGAAAGACGTATATTTACGTCAGGGGAAATTAATGCTTTGGCTGTGCGAGAAGTTGATATAGGCCAGTGGCACTTTAGAGGTTAAAGTCTTATTGTAGTTTTCCATCTAAGAATAGTATTATTGAATTCAATACATTGTTATTATACGAGGGGGGATGATGTTAATTATGATTGAATATTGGGTTGCGAATATTGAAATTTTGAGAAGCACTGGACTACAGTGTTGTTTGTTTTTGCGCAAGTAACCTTTTTAAAAAATTTGGCACTTTAAAAAGAAGAGTTTTTCTCATTTTAAATTATTCGGGCATATAAGCTTTAACTAGAAACAGAGCAAATATATAAAAGCATTACATGATTTTCCTTGCTTTTGTTATTTATGCGAAATGCAAAATACATAGATAAGGTTTTCTTTCATTTGTTTTGTTTTGAAAACACACAACACGTGATTCATTTAATGGTACAGTTTTCAATTCTTTTGTTATTATTCTAACAATATATCACATTCTCAGTTTTCAAAAACTATATATAAAAAAGATAACGTTTTCTATGGAATTCCTAAGCAAACATCAGAAATAAATGGTAAACTGAATATAAAATGTCCTTATAACGAAATAAAGTGGAAATAAAAACAAATAGAAATAATCGCAAATAATTGTACTAAAGGCTTTTAAAGTGAAGGGAAATTTATTATTCTTGAAGATTAAAGCGAAGAATAAATATTTTTTTAAAGTATTTTTTGTTTTTGTTTTTGTATTTGACGACACATACATATAAACATAATTCAAAATGATTTTGGCTGTTTGTTGTACTTTTAATGTTCTTATTTTCTTCGTATGGAATAATCTTTGTACTAGTAAAATACCTTCGAATTGGAGTTTTATCCCGATAATTAGTTCTGATAGCATACTTAAGAGTATAATATTAGGAAAATGTGCAGAACGTTATTCGTAATAGTGTAAAAAATTGTTTAAATTCAGTAGTATTCTATATATAGTTAAATTTAATTCAAATATTAATATAAAACATGCATAAAATTATTGTTAATAAGCTAAATAAACACAATATATCGATACAATATATATATTTCTTATGAACATGAATAGGGACAATATCAATGCTATTAAATCGTTATAACTTCAAGAGGAAAATTATTTCATTAAAACCACATCTTATTTTTTCCAATAGTAAAGCGTGTAACTGAAAAGATAAATTCATTTAGAATTTGAAATTTTCTATCTTTCCAGGAAGAGAAATTCACTTTGATCTCAATGTAATATCTCTTTTATTATATACAAATGCTGTTCGGGGAATTCGTTTTCTTATATAAATACACATATTACTTCATAATATTTTGAATACGTGAAATATCTGTAATGAGACTCTAACCACCACAGTTTCTTTGACTGTTTAATTTTTGCAACAAATTTGCTCCAATGCATGTAATGGGTTTTTTTAAAATTTATTGTTACATTTAATGTGTGGCGGTGTAATATCTGTATGAACTAGTACCAACATCACGCGTTAACGATCGTTTTGGCGTGATTGGTTACGTACTTGCGTTCGGAACGAAAGGTACCCAGAACGAGCCTTCCTCCGTCATTGGTGACCCTGGCCGTGGAAAAGAACCGCACCCTCTACGCGCCGCAGTCGTGGCGCCATCTATCCACCGCACAAGCAACTAAGCCGTCAAACATTGACGCAATTCTCAAAAGTCGTCTCACACAAATGACGCAATCATACCGTCACACAAATGACGCAGTTCTCAAAGCCGTCTGCCGAATGACGCAACCCCAAGTGACGCAATGCTTCATACTCGCCACGAATATGGTATCGTTGTTCGCCTATTCGCCGAAACACTGGCGGGGGAGTATGTGGCGGTGTAATATCTGTATGAACTAGTACCAACATCACGCGTTAACGATCGTTTTGGCGTGATTGGTTACGTACTTGCGTTCGCGGAACGAAAGGTACCCAGAACGAACCTTCCTCCGTCAAATGTATCGGTTCAACAGAGGTTAATATTATATATTAACTATTAGATTCGAGTCTTTAGAAAAAAACACCTTTGAAGAAAACTCTGAATATTTTAAAACTTAATATTTACATATTGTTCTTGACTACATACCGTATTTAATAGAGTCTAACTCGCACTATTTTTCCAGTGTTAATGCTACTGCAGTGCTTCTCAAACTTTCAATGCTGGCGCCCCCCCTTTTCAATCACAATTTTTATCGCGCGCCCCCCTTCTTCATTAATAATGTAGTGAATGCAATAATAATGCACTTTGACGCCAAAGCTTACAATACCGATCTTTAAATTTTAAACCATACAAATAAATAAGTATTAAATTTTTTATACGTTACTTTTAAGCAAAAAATTAAGTAATAGGATAATTATTATGTTATTTTTCCTTTTCTAATTTTTAAATTGAACATATTGCAAAATGCGGTGGCTGCTTAGAAAACAAAATATGATATCAGCAAAAAATAGAAAAAAAAACTCAGAGGGTCAATTTCTAATCATAACATTCCTTATAATAACTTTACTTTCCAAGACAAGCCATTGAAGTCGTTATAATACTTATTAAAAACTTGTTCTTAATTTAGTATTAATTAGTTATAAAATACTCTGTGCAGAACTGATACATTAAAGTATACTGGTTTAAGTGCCACTCTTTGCAAGAGTTCATCCATAAAAAAAATAAAACATTATTGATATAATAGCTGAATTGTAAGGAGAGTAAAGCCAAGTGCGTGTCAATGTTTACAAAATGTAAAATGATTTTTAAAATGATTGCCCCAAATTATAATTAGTTTTAAGCGAATTGTAATTTTAAGCCTCACAGAATTAGCATTTATAATTGATGTTATAAATAATGAACAATAATATAAAATTCGATGAAGAATAATTGTATTATTTTTTAATTTTTAAAAAGCGAAAAGACTTCAACATGTTTTAACCCGGGAGCAGGCGCACACTCGATACGATTATTGAGTCACACCAATCATATATATATATATATATATATATAAAATTTACTATCTTATTGTACACGATACAAATCGTGATTCCAGTAAAATAATTTAATTAAGAGAAGTAAACTTACCTATTTTTCCAGAACTTTTCAATTTTTCTTTGGGTAACAAATAAACAGTTTTGTCAGAATTAACGATTCTGTGATCTGTGTGTTCCGGCACCACTTCCAGGTTAAAAGTTTTGGGCCAAGTATCCTCCAAAGTGGCTCTCCGAGATTTTCCAAATATCATAAAACTCTTTTGCTTAAAAAAAGCTCAACACAGAAATAAATACATTACTTACAACTTCCCTAAATGAGAAACAGACACATATAAGAGGGTCATAACTAACTGTACCAATAACCCGAAGGTCAAACAGATTATCAGCAAAACAGATTACAGCTATAATGGGCAGTATTTCAAAAATAAGCACAGTGATGAATTTTTTATGTTCCTAAATGTTTTTCTATTCTGGGTCTGGGATTCGTTTTTCCTCTGAAGAGTAGTAAAAAACACTTATCATGAGATTACAGCAAAAAAAATAAAAGTTTTTTATTTGGTTTTTGGATCAAAGATAGCTAATTAGGTATTGAAGAAGTTTTTATTTTTTTTGATGACTTATATCGCATATAAATTATATCAGATAAAAGTACATTTTTTACTATGTCTGAAGTATTTTGTTTTAATTCATTCCAGAGTAAATTAATTATTTTTTAAATCTTTTATTTTCGATATGCTCGCGCCCCCTCGTACACTGTGCTACTGTAAATCAGGTGCGGCTTAGAGTTGAAGTCAAAGAATTTGCTGTAAGGGAAAATTGAGTTTCCATCCCCCCTTTTAAAAGATAAAAATTAAACCACCCATTCCAGACAATAGCATCGATAACATATGCCATTCCGTAGTTCATCTCCATTATTCAATCTATCCTAAATATCGTTTTCTGCTCGTATTTAGGAAATTCTTTTGTATAAGCTCTTTCTGTTAATCACCTTAGCATCAAATATATCGATAATAGCATCAAGATAAGTTCACTATGACGCAAGTATGAAAAGGAAGGCAATTTTATATACATAAATAATCGGAAACAGAGCAGCGGCAACTGAAAATTTGATGGAATATATGTCGATGTCGTAAGCAAAATAATATGATTTTTGCTTATAAATGTTCAACAGTCTAATAATTGTTTAATATTCTTCTAAAATACACTCTTTTAAGAAGAATGTTGTATAACAAGTGCACTAAATGGTACGAAATGAGTGAGTGAGTGAATATTAACGTCGCACTGCTCAGCGACACGAGGGTTTTGGCGACGGACCTCATCATTTGGAACGACACTTGAGCTGGCACCCACCCCTGTCTCTTAACTGCCACACTACACCAACGGTAGGACGTTTGAGCTCTCGACAGATTTAACGTGCATCAACCCTACACGGCGGGTCTTTAGTGGTCCTGGGCTCGAACTCGTGACAAGCCAGCCACGACCCAATACCTTAACCACTAGGCTATCGTGGCCACTAGATGGCACGGAATATGATATCGTGTGGGAAAATGGTGACGCCAATTCGAAGTCAAAATGACAATGGGAGTAACGAATCATTTTCGAAACATGATACTGACAATTACAGAAATTATAGGCCCATGTATGTATTTGAAAGTTTTTAATACTAGTAAAATGAATAGATTATTAGGTGGTATTATTTCTCATTACATTTTTTAAAAAAAAATTTTAAGTATTCGATAGTGATGAACTTTCTACATACACATTTTTTTAAAAATTGTTTCTCAAAAACATGTAAAGAATTGGGGTGTGGGGTAAGGGTGTCACTTAGAATCGATGACAACATTTCTTCACAAAAGCATTTTCAGAATTTGGGGTGCGGCTCAGAATTTAAACGGCTTAGATTCGAGAAAATGCGGTATATTAAAAATATATACATAAAGTTATATAAATACAAAAGTATGATTAGAAAAACATTTTTTTTTGTATTTTACACTTTTATTTGCTTTCTTATTCGTAGGAGGTCTGTTTTGGTGCGATGTAATTTCCAGCAACGTGTTAGACCCAACCCATTATAATCTAGATTATAATATATTAATACCTTATTTATTTCAGATTTTACTGTCGGAATCCTTATTTGTAACACTCTCAACACTGTTTTGCAGGTCCCATTTTCTTATCAATTGCTGGAATAACATCTAAAAATTGTCGATAAGGTAGACTAAGTGTATTTAGAAGAAATCCAGTTTGCCCAATTTTTACGTCTTCAGAAAACTGATAATCTATTAGCTGACTTAACACTAGAATATCCGGGATATTGATTACTCTTTAAACGTCCACCTGTGTCATATCGACACCATGATATAAAATAATTGTTTTAAACAAATAATTGCAAAATTACTGGCCAATAGGGTTTAGTTTTAAGATGTTTTAATATTATTTCATGTAGTTATATATATTATAACCCTTTATGTCATAAAAAAAAAATGACGTCGATATTATGTTTCATGAAGTTTTGTTGAACTACTAGTTTGTCGCAAAACATCTCGAGTCGCCAAATAGCCAGAAACATTGCCATTATGCGGTATCCATTCTGTGTCATCCCTAGCAACATATATAACAGGATTTCCTGGAATATTATCAATTACATCAGCACTTTCTTCAGTTATTATTAGCATTCACTTTCACTCAATCTTATGTCTTCATCGGAATCTAAATTAGAGCAAGACCCCACAGCCCATAACCATCCGGAAGAACCTCCCACCTAAGAAAGCTTTCAAAACAAATTAGCAATTCCATCAGGGTTTAGACCTTTTCTACGAGCCATCGTATCAGGGTGTCTGATCTGCACAAGATTTAAAAATTGAATGAAATTTTTTCTGAAACACTTAGAAACATCAATTTTAAAAAAAAACAGATTCGTTTCCACTGTTAATCCACTAACACTACATTCAAGTTAAAATAAATGTGCGATAGTACTTTGGGAAGTTTGTTTTACTAATGTTATCTACTTAGTGAATTATATTTTGTAGAACGACAGCTAATTATAATGATAAATTGCCTTGGTATCAAAATAACATAGTGGAAGTTCTAGGTATATTTAATTGGAAGATCACTTAATTAACCTAGAACCCCAAAACATTTTATAAGTAATCATCAGGAAAAATCATGAAAAATCACGAACAATTTTCAAATCATCTGCAAAAATGCAAAAAGGAGAACAAACTAAATAGGCTCCGGAGTCGAAGCTATATCTATGCCAAAATACTGAAAATTTCCGTGGATGATACTTTCCCCAAATTATATCATTTTTTATTTTTTATTTTCTAGAAGAATAATTTTGTGCAAGGAATATCATGTAATATTGAAAAGGATCAGATTGAAAAGGTCATTTCTTCTAAAAGAGGATATACTTCATGCTAACATACCAATCTTTCAACCTTAAGGTATGTAATTATACAAAGTTAGATTTTAGAAAAAAATCACTTTTCTCCCATTTGTCTCAATTAATTCGAACAGTATAGTAAATGTACAGCTATGTTGTAAATTGCTGAATGTCAATGTTGGAGAGATTTAATTATTTGAATAGAAAAAATTGCATGTACTCTTCTGTCCGCTTTTGGTTTTACAGAAAAAGTAAAAAAAAAATATTCCCTCATATGAAAAATATTTCGAGTTTACAAAGAATATGTTTAAAATCTAAATACTCAGAATCTTTTCAAATTGAAAGTCACAAACTATACTCCTGATTTTTGCTATATGAGAGTCTAACGGTACAAGCTACTTTCACATTAAAATCTTTAGTTATCCATTTATTTAACATTAATGAAGTGAAATATTTATGTTCTATGTCCTCTATTTCTTATTTTAATATGTTTAAAAAACATAATATAAATACCCTTTTACGTTTTTTTAAAAAAAAATTGTTGTAGAAATAGTTATATCGTGTGTATCTTGTTTATTTTTTTATGATAAGAAATATCTTTAAAGGATACAAGATTAATAAGCACAAAACTGTGCATCAATATTATTAACATCTAATCTCAAACTCTGCATGCATTATCGTTGGAATCAAATTCTTTAAAAAATGGTCTATCGTAAGGCACCCTGAATCATATGAGTAAATTGGTTTGGCACATCAAAGCTAAAGGTTGCTGACCCCTGGTCTACACTGTGAACGATAAATGAAATCAAAGGTTGACAGGAGATGACTAAAAAATTGACTTTGACTTTTAAATGTGCAAGTTAATTCAATAAATCACTGAAAGAAGCATGAATATTCTTAACTTAAATAAATAAGGGGAAGAAAATCAAAGCAATGAATTTATAGCGCCGGAACCAATAAATCGAAAAAAGAAAGCTCTTTTAGTTATGCACTATGCCGTAAAATAAAATACTTCTTCTTTTTATAAGAATTTAGTTTAAATAAAGAAGAATAAATAAAATTAATCAATGAAAACTGCTTTGACAAATTATTTATTAATAAAAAACTTTTTATTGCCTAAGGTGTTTTTTTAGTTTGTATTTAATCTTTTGTGTGGTATAGTTACGTTTAATGTACTCTGTAACTAATATGCTTTTTATAATTTTCTTATTGTTTCAAATAAAAATAAAGAGCCGTCCGTATACTGGATTTGATAAGAATATTTAATAAAAAAACATCAATACTGTTTAAAATGCAATACGATATAATGTATACGAATACTTGTGACAGCTTTAAAAAAAAATGGAGACACTGAGATTTTTTGTGGTTTTTAGATTTATTTTGTACATTTTAAGAGAAAAATGATAAAAATAAGAAGAGGTAAATAAACTATTACAACTAAAATGGGAAAAAAATTTGTAAAAATTGACAAAAACATTATATAAACGGAGCCGAATCTGTACAAATAGTAAATGAACAAATTCTCAAATTTTAAATTTTGATGTATTACTTAGCTATTCCTTTTGAAATGAACTGCAGGACAAGAGATATTTTAATTTTTTTAAAAACTAGAGCACTTTTTCCTAGCTACTATACGAAATTTCTTAAAAAAACAATGATTATTTCCACATAAGGGACTGTAAATTTTGAAATATAACAGTGATGGATAAGCCGTAAAGTTAAAACACATCTACTGTTATGCAGAACATACACACAAAATTTCAGCAAATTATTTTAAAAACGTTTTGAGCAATCGCTGTTCCTGTTTGAACTTTTTGAAAATTAAAATATTTCTAGCAAAATGCATTTTAATTGTTGACATATTCTGTAAAGTTATGGTGTCTGATCTTACTAAAACAATTGCAGTTATAGTTCTAGTGAATGGAAAATTAAAAAAAAAAGAAAAAAACTTTTTATTTTTATAAAGCTAATAAGATAGCCTATAAAATAAAATCATTAAAATGTATAAATTTAAAAATCATGATTTACGGTAGTCGGATACCATAAGAGCAAGGATATTTCAGAACATTTGTAGAATATTCAGTAAGCAGCAAAACATGAATTCCAAAATAAGGGTTTTAATACAATGGACAAAAATCCTGGTTCTTTCTTCAAAATCTGCCTAAAAAATAAGATTTTAATATAATTTACTATAGAAAGATTACACCGGTTTTTCTTTTTTTTTACTAAGAAAAATGGTTGAAATGAAGTATGCAATGTTAATTTTTTACGGTAGCTTTTAAATTAATTTAAAGGATATTTCATTGTTTTACTTGTTTCACTTTTTGTACTTAATAAAAAATGTTGCTAAAAATTAATTTAAAAAAACCAATCTGGAAAGCACTGTTATTATATGTAAGGCAAAATCGACAATCACCGATGTTCAAAATTAGGAAAATTTGAATAGTCTGTTGAATTTCATAAAAAAAAGTGAACGAACATTAAACTAATGTTTCTTAATAAAGATACACATTTTTCGCGCAGATTTTATTTTTAAATTAGAAAACTCGCCCGTTCGCCCCTTTTTACCTTCAAACACTTTCATGAATTGTTCTTGCAATATTCCACAAAATTCAAAAGTAAGCTAAAGCAAGAAAAGAAGTAAGGATGTAAAAAGAAGTAATTATATTAACTTTGGATAACGGAATGAAGTTGCAAATTGTGAGGAGACTTAATGCAAAAGAGGTTTTTTGAGTACAGATTTCTAAACATTTTTACATAACGTCAAACATGGTGACAAAATTATGGGGATAGTAAAATGTGACCATATTCGGAAAAAAAAAAGCCTCGAATAAGTCATCCAAAAGATACAATAGCCAATGAAAATAGAAATTTCTCAATTGCAGTGATGAGTAATATATTTGAATTTGTTTCTGAGCTCTCAAGTAGACTCAATTAGGCTCCAGGAACCTATGTTTCAAGTAATTGATTTAGAAGTTCTGATTACAAGACCAGCAATTTGCAAGATGGAATTAAATGTTTTTACTTTTAGAATAAGTAGCAAATACTTTATATTTAACGGTTTTGGCATGGAGAACACACACACATTCACACATGCAAAAATTCGTATGCTACAATTAACTTTTTTTTGTTCCTGTTTTCATTTTTGACAATAATTCTGATGCAAAAAGTGATACGGATTATAGATTTGTGTGTGTAGCACTTTAAGTTGATTAAGGTATTTTATCACATGCAAGGAAAAATATCATGTGTAAGTTTTTTCACAAATAAATAGCAAAGAATTTTCGAATTTATTAATTAAAATTTACATATAACAAGGTAAAATGTGAGTTAGTATATGCCATCAAAACAAATAAATTAATTCTACAAAGCATTTAAATTACATTTTTGGATACATCGTTAGTATATATATAATGCCCAAAAAAACTTACCTTTCAGGCTTCTAAAATAAAGGATAAAGGGTTTTTCAAATAGTGTAAAATGGAAATCCTTCAACATTTTACAATATTATTTTTCTTATTTTTTAATTACATAAGTTTTGTTGCTTTTTATCTAAGAAGGCAGTGCAATTTCATAATATATAGCCGTATCACACATTAAATACCGGATAAAACGCGTGTATAAGTGACTGTACTTAGAATGCTAATCTAGTTATTTCTCGAAAAAGAGATTACATAAAACAAGAAAAACAGTACATAAATATTAACCACTTTATTCCTCCTGTTGAAAACTGAAAAGAAAATAAGGAAGCATTGCAACGAGATTTCCTATTTTCTTTAAAATCGGTAGAGCGTTATTATTGGTATTCAGTTCTCGTGAATACTTCTTGTATCAGTTTACCCATTCAATCATATTCAAAAGAACTGAGGAATTTCCTCTTGAAACTCTTTGGAAATCGAACTGGTTTCTGCCCACGATCGGAAGTTGCTTTTCCTATTCATGTAAAGTAAATTTCCTCCCGTTTCTGCCAAATCAGTTTGTTTCAGGAAATGGACAAAGAGCTGGTGATACGGAAGAAGTTTAAAGTGAGAAGGTGAGATGTAAAAGAGACATGAAAGGAAATAGCGTGAAGTAGATATATTGAAGAATCTTTTGAGTTTACTTGGTTTCATAAGAATCTTAAGAGATGTTTAAAGATCAGGATTTTTAAAAGCTTCTTGGCATGTGAATTTAGATTCTATTTACCGACAGAAAAATTGAATGTTGATATTTTTGCCAAAATGTATAGTAGTTATGGTATCCAACGTGGCATTAACACAAATAATTTTTTTTCTTAAGAAAACTTGTATTTATTTTATTTTGATTACTGTTAATTTTACAAAGTAAGTTAGAATAACATGTTGCAAAATGCAAGTAATTATATTCGTGTGGGGAAAAAATAAGACCATTTGTATTATACTTGGACTACTTAATCAAATTCATCTTACACTAGTGCCTCGGTCTATTAATTTTAGTGCATTTTGCGTTTAAGTTAGCATCATCGGATAGTACAAAAACACAAATATTTATTATTCTCGAGAACTGCGTGACCCTCTCGTATTTCCTAGAATCGATGTGACTTCACTAAACTGAATCAGTATGGTTTCCAGATACAATCTCAAATATATACAATGAAATTCTATAGAGCCAGTTGCCATAATCTCAAAATTAAAAAAAAAAAAACTCATATTTAGTTTAAAAAAATAATCATGTGCACAGTATTAGTTTAAACTTCTTATTTTATGAAGTCATTCAACTTTCTTGAATATTTTATCTTTAAAATATAAAAATGCACAAGTCAAGCAGAATGATTGTTTGTTTTTTTATATTAAGATAATAGCTCTTAATGCATTTTTATATGCATTTCTAATTGTCTAAGAGTTGTGTTTATTTTATGCGCAATTTGCGTAACTAATATTTTAAATAGAGTGTATTTTTAAGAGATTTTTTTTATTATAACTAAAAACTATTTTAATACCAGTAGTCTTTGAGTATATGCATAAAGTATATGCACTTCTGAATTAATTTTCCAAGTAATTTAAAATGCATACATATCACCATTAATGTGTGAAATTCGTTATTACATAGAATAACAGATAATTCTTGAAATAACTAGACAAGTCAGTTGAAGTATGTAAAATTGTTAAATTCTGCGATTTATAACTAGGTATCTTATAGAATAACGATTACTTGAACGTTAAAGTATAAAATAATCGAAAAATCTGAACAAATTCTAGTTGCTTTTAGTCAGTTTAGAACCGGTTATAGCTGCTTTTCAGTGGCTAGTGTGTGTGTTTACGATTCATTCCATTGCTTTTAGATTTAAAATTTAGATGGTATATTATGTTATTGTTTTATATGATGGATTATTAACAAATATTTTTGCTACCTGTTTTCAAGCAATGACTTTGCAGGAATATCAGATCATCCTATAAATAAGAAAGATTTAATGTAAGAGATTTTAATATTTATTAAATAAACGTGGGACAAAAAAAGAAAACAGTGCTGAAACTAATTCGTGAAAAATTATCAACTTTAATAGCAGAAGAAAAAAACTGCTAAAATAGTACAGAAAAAAGTACGACGTTGAAAAGTGCTCGCATAAAAAAATGTGCAAAAGTAAAAAAGTGCGCTTGTTTCAAAAACAATATGCAATGCCATTCATAGTGCCACAATATGCAATGCCATTCCTTGCTATAATAATGAATGAAAAGTAAATTAAAGATATTTCATAAAATTTAAATTAATATTCTCTTACATTTTTGATTGGAAATTTTTACACAATGTTTTTATGGAGCAAAAGTTTTTCTTCTCATCACATGTTTTTTTATTGATATTTAAAAGAAACTATTTCAGCAATACATTCTTTATTTTTCTCTTTTTGTTTATATAGTCTAGCAATATCAGCAACAATAAACTGTATCATGTGCATTTCATTTTAGCTACTAGTACCCAATTTATTTCTAAAATAACTTTGAAATTTATTTTTCACTTTATCGGTATATCAATAGTTATTTTATAGAATAACTAGTTATTTCATAGAAAAACTAGGTAAAGTATACAATTCTTTAAATAGTATATGCCTCAACTGAATTATCTACTTATTTCAGGAAATACCTAGTTATTCTATGAAGTAACTTTACAATTTAACGGTAACATATATACATGCATCTGTGTGTGTATTTGTAATGAATTGATTTTTATTTCATGTTTTAAACGTGTGAATGGGAGAGAGAGGTCTACGTACAAACTCTTTCGCTGCTAACTAAAATCGGAAAAAGGAGGTAGTAGAACCTCCGAATAATTTGAGACAGGGGAAATATAACAGGAATGCTATAATTGCGTGTTTTATGGAAGGGAAATGTGTGTTATTTTTATGAAATATATAAGCAGCTTTAAAGAAAAAATTGGTGTCAGATGAACATTAAGTAAGCTACGTGTAAGTAATTAAAAACTAAATAACAGAGAGCCAAGAGTACAGTGTTAAATACTTTCATTTCCTAATCGAATATATAAGGGGATTAATAGATTCATGTACTCCAAAATGTTTAAACACATCATACAGATATATATTTGTCATCTAAGCGTATCATCGAATCCCAGTGGCTGAGTGGTAGTGCATCATGCTTCAACACCACAGGTCCGAGTTTCAAACCCCAGGCTAGGAAACGTTGACTCAGCCTTTCATCCCTTCAATAAATGGATTACAAGCTTTCTTGGGAACTTAACACTGTAGGTTACGCGTCAGACTGACCACCTGATCGGAACATCTGCTCATACACCTGAGAGCCCAAGGTCACGTATACTGATATGTGCACAGTAGGCCTTAGAACTTATGGGCTGTTTCTAAAATGAGTTAAGTTAACCCCTTCCCAGTTTTTCCCGAGCTGAATTCGGGCAGGAGAAATGTACCATCTTGGCTCATCCCAAGTGTAGCTCGGGCATTGTGAAATTTTCCACTGTGCAATCAGTCTTTTCCGAATGATATCACATGGGCTTTTTATGGTTTCGAATGCTTTTGTTTACTTTTCTGGCTAATATATGGTAGGCACTATACAGTGTTTTCAGCTGAAGATTTAAGATAAGAGTATTGATTGATTGATTAAATATTAACGTAGCACTGTTTACCTAGACTAGGGGTTTTGGCAACGAACCACGTAATTTTGAACCATGGTCAAGGGACGTTGACGACACCTGAGCTGGTACTCCCCTCTCCTAACTACCACACCAACGGGAGGACGTTTCAGCTCTCGACAGATTTAACGTGAATCACTGCCTCACACGGCGGGTCTTCAGTGGTAATGCGCTCGAACTCGTGACAAGGCAAGCCATGGTCCGATATCTATACCATTCGGATACTGCGGCCACTTAAGATAAGATTAAGCATCACTTTCTGGTGAAAGTCCATACGTCTTTGCCGTGAAACTAAACTTGCATAACTCTAAATCCTCTTGTTTTAATGTTTCAAACTGGCTTTAGCCGGATATTGATTCTGATTCCAGTGAATCCAATTCAGATGATGATTTTGGAAGCCAATAACGTTTAGATATTTCAGAATCTGATTGTTCAGATTTCTGTACTTCTGAAACATGAAGTGGTTCTGATTCAGAAGACTTGAGTGCTGCTCGTCAGTCGTGTGAACTAAATACGGATACACCAAATCCTGTTAACCCAGAATTTATATTTCAAGGAGAACCAGGACCAAATTTTTGTCCTGTCAGTGACGACATTTTGCAGTTTTTTGAATATTTTTTTGATGATGGAACTCTACAAATTATATGTATTGAAACAAATCGTTATGATTCTCAGTATTTGAAAAAAAAATGAATTGAAAAAGGAATCAAGGCCTCAGAAATGTATGTATGTATGTATGTATGTTATGTATGTATGTAAATAAGCATAAAACAATTGACAATTTTTGACCCCTAGTCTCGAAATAAAATGAACTTGGAAGGGGTTAAACATAGCTTTATATTCAATTTAGAAACATTTTTACGCTAACCACTTTCAACCTAATTTTAAACTTACTCAGTTTCTAACCGGGCATGGAAAATTTAAAGTCTATTTAAAACGCTTCAATTTGTCGCCTAATGACCAATGTTCTTGCTCGAGTGGCACAGTCCAGGATGCCAAGCATCTGATATTTGTATGCACTACATTCACTTCAGAAAGACGTACACTCATGAATATTATACAAAAGAACAGTATAGCGTGGCCTCCTCCTTTCTCTGTTCTTGTTCATATAAAATCACTTTTTACATTAATAGCATTTTTCCCTTTGTGTTTAGATTGTAAATTTTGAGTGTTTACTAACATTTACTGTACGTATATGTTAGTATATATATATATATATATATATATATATATATATATATATATATATATTTATATTTATATATATATGGTGTATGTGCTTTATGTATTTGTATTTTGAAAATCTTTTTATAAGCATTTTTCCTAATCTTTCCCACTGTATAATTTTAATTACTGAATGTTTCTGTTTGCATGTGAGAAATTTTGTATTTTGTTCTGTATTCATTGTATTTGCATCCATTCTTGTTTCCTTTCCCTTTTGATTCCCATTTGTGCCCGTATCTTACAAGTTGAAGCTTTCTTCCACTATTGATTGAATATTAACTTATGTTTGTAAGCCTTATGTTATGTTTTGTCGGCTTGCAAGGAGTCTTTACCTAGAGTCTCAAAAAACAAATATGTATTCTACATAAGGGACATTCATTGTAATATTAAAACATGAGTATAATATTTTATGATAAATAAACTAACGACTTAATAAAAATTTCCATAAAACCGCAAAACAGTTTAAACTCTTTTAATATTTTGAACAATTTTCATTATCCTATTATATGATATTTATTAACAAAACAAATTAATTAGAAAACAGTGAAACAGTTTTGTCGCAATGTATTGCATATTGATGCACTCTGAACTTTATGAACTTTATATCATTGAGTTAAATTAAATATTTGAAAATGTTTTAAATTAAAATCTTTAAGAATATTTTACGTAAGACATTTAATTCACATTTAGTTTGAAAATTGACTTACGAAAATATATTTTAAAAGGAAAAAAGAAAGTAACAAAGATGTAAATTGTGACCTACTGAGGCCTGAAGCAATTTAGAAGCTTCTAAATTAACAGCTTTTAGATACACAAAATCATCCAATTTATACCTTCCAGCACTAATCATCATTAGGCCTCTCTTAGCTGGTATAATGAATGCCATACGTTTTCGAAAGATAAACTTTTTTTCTCCATAAATTAAGGATACGTTGAAGTTTAACGAGGATTAGTGCAGAATGCTAATATCATTGACTTACGCATGTATTTTAGAGATGCTTTATGAAGTTTGGGTGCTATTTTAAGTTTGTGGTTGAAATTAATGAACATTTCGTCTCAAACCTTCCAACTTATACGTTACATTTAATCAGTATAGGTCTCAAAGATTTGTTAAAAAACCAACAAGATTATATGAAGCATATTGTCTGACTATTAAACAAGATTTCAGAGAAAAATGTATGTGATGTTTTTTATAAAAACGTAAGGGCGTAATTATTCGTAATTGTTAGTTCCTCTCAGAATAGAGGCAACAACTAACACTTATTTTATAAATATGCATTATTTAATTTGTAAAGAATCAATTCTTAATCCGTAAGAAGAAAAGAAGCTGAGAAGCAATCAAACAAAATTGATGCACCTGAAACGACTAACTCTTTACATAGTCATGAATTAATATCAAAAGTTTTGGTGTACATTACCCGAGAAATAAAGATTTTTTAACACGAGAACTTGTTTGTCAAAAGGTAATTATAAACGTTATCCATTAAAATAATCCCTGTTTAGTTCGGTGTATCTTTTGATTATTGAAATATAATTAATCTGGTTTACCTCACAGAAATCATTCTGCAAATGGAAAGAGTATAGAAATGAACATTTCATGGTGCCCTCTGCTCGAACTTGTGATGCTTCATTCTCAAAACACTCTTTTTAGACGTTTGTTTTCTTACGTTTTGAATGAACTCATTTAAAATGAAATAACTTCACACAATTAGATGATCAAAAACCTAGATTTACCTTACTCGAGGTTATTGAAGCCAGGGACATCTTAAGACTTTCTAAGGACCTGGGCCCTTACACAAATGTAGGCTCCACCTATGACCCTTAAAAATATATTGTACATAGCATACGTTGTCAAATATGAATACAAACAGTAACCCGAAAAAAAACAAATTCGTTCAAATCGGTTCGACTGCCTGCCGCTCTTTGAACTAAGGAGTAATGATGGTGTATGGTGGTAAACCTACGCCTATACATGGATGACGGTCATAACATGTAGCCAGTAGTACCCGAAATTCCCAGTTTTTCGAAGAATACAAACGGGAAAAACATTTGACCGCTGAAATTATTCAAACCTTTTCTTATTAAGGTTGAGTTGAGATTAAGATGAGGTCCCAATATGGCAAAGTCTTTGGACCCGGTCCCAGTTCCCTTCATATTTTTGTAATGATTCATTCATTGAAGTCCAAATTACAATTTGCCGAAAATAATACTAAATATGGAGTAGCATTAACTTTTTTTTCCAATTTTTCGGATGCGCACATAATAAAACAGTCATCACATAATAATAGTGGTGCCACTGTTTCCAGTTGACATAATGTCTGCAATTCCCAGTTTTTTGGAGAATGTTACCGTAAATAGCCTTTGACCGTTAAAATTATTCAAATCGTGATATTATTAAGACTCAGCCGTGAACGAGACGTTTCCCCAACTGAGGAAGACTCCCCCGGGCCCAGTTTGCTCAGACCTGAAGACATCCTTTTGATTGTACTGTGCTCCTGATCCTACAAAATAGCATTGATTAATGTTTGTTTATTCGTAATAATGATCTTTTTTGAAAAAGAACGAAGAAATGCTATTTTTTAAGGTGTTTTTATGAGAAATTGCAAATGAATTCCATTCACAGTTTAAACACACAAAGTATTTTTTTTTTAGATATCCTTATTTTGATTTAACACGATATGATGATATGATTCTCCTTACCATGGTGAATAAGGTGACATGCTTATTCTTCTGAAACGAAGATATAAAATTCTCAAAAGTATAGGTAAATTTAAAATATGTGTTTAAGAATTAATAAAATGTGTGTTTTATAGAATTAATTAGGAAATTAAAGACATTGAGTGTGAAGACGAATTAACGTATAACTGAGAACATGGGAAATGACTACTTGTCGGAATTAAAGGGTAGTAGCCCCTATACCTGGCAATGCTAAATTGAGCTTCTTTAGGTTCCTTTTTCTCAGAAAGTGTTATATGTGAGGGTTGGAGCATAAGTCATGGCAATTCTTTTTGTTTCTTGTAGATATGTGAATGGGTCACAAACGTATATGTGTCGCGTGGAATTTCTGCAGGCATAGTGTGTATGCAGAACACCAGCTGGTTCTGTGATAGCTGGTAGTAGCTCAGCGAGTGCTGTGAAATCAGTCACTTGGTGAGTGTTGTGTAAGATGCTAGTAACTCTTGTTGAGTAGCGCGCTTACATCAAAATAGCCGTTCTCCGAGAGAGAAATGCGATGAATTGACTCAGTGAATTAGGAATAATGCCCTACCATACCGCACGGTGGATAGGAAAGTTTCAACAAGGACGTGTGTCAACCAGTGATGAGGAACGTTCGGGACGACCGGTCAGTGTGTGGACTGGCTTGGCACGTGCCGTCATCGAGCAGCTCATGGATTACATTAAGGGTCATGGACTATATTAAAGGTCTATAGGCCCAGGTTTGTTATGTCACCTTTATGAGTACTGTGGTGTCATTCTTTTGCACCGTGAAGGCCATATTGCCCTGTATATATATATACTACCGTAATAAATTAGTGTGTTACGATATTTCAGTGCTATCTATTGTCCACACATATAGTTAATACCTTGAACTTTCGTCTGTATATGTCGCATTTTCCAACCAGACTGATATCTTCAAGAAAAAAAAATAGTTGTCCATGACTTTTACTCCAACCCTCGTATAAAACTTCAAATTTGGTCTGTATATTTATTTTACTTTTATATGTATAATGAAGTTAAATGTTTCAAATATATTGTTTAGTTTTTTTCAAAAACATGTAACGTAAAAGCATCACTATGAATTTTTTGAAAATTGTCTTTTTTTACGATAATTGCTAGTTCGCAAATTATGTTGGGAAAATCCCTAAAAGCTCTAACTTAAGCATATATAGTTAGATATCAATTATAAGCAGTTAAAATCACATGTGTATTCATTCAGTAGATTCTGAGAAAAAAGGTACACGCATTTTGATAAACTTGCATTTTTAATGTAAAAAGTCATTTCATCACAAAAATAATGAATTACAACATGTATTTGTTCTATTTAATTAACCATTATTATTTTTTTATATATAGTTTAATATTTAAGTAAAATAGGAAACAAAAAAGTCTTAAATTGCCTAGAAAATACATACATAGCAATTTTCAGTTTTTGTTTTACGAGATATTTTGCAGTATTTACATCAATTTTCTCAAATTCTGCATCACTTTTTTGAGGAACTTTTAGCTTTGATGCATTACAAATAACAAAGTTGACCATAAAGCATCATAAATATAAGGTGAAAATGTATCAATATGGTTTCGGTATGAATTTGTGATGATATTTAAAAATACCTGATTATACGACATTGCGAATGTTTTCATTAGGTTTTGTTGTTTCAGATACAGTTTCTAAGTTTTAAATTTCAGAGTTACTCAAAACTGGGCAAATGATTTCTGAAACAGACAACATATAACTTTTTTTATGTTTTAAACATAAAATTTTTATGTATTTTTATGTATGTAACAAGCTTCTGGCAACGAAATTAAACATTATATTTGATGTATCATTCCATACCTTTTTCTCAGAAATTATTAAACATAAAGACTCAAAATTTTGATTTTAATTTAATTAGACATTTATATATATATTGCAGTGAAATTTTTTGAATACATTAATTATTATTTTCAAAACATACTTTTACGTAAAATCGCTATGCATTTATTGAAAATTTTCGTTTTCTGTTACAATATCTTTCTAGCTAAATGTTTTAAGAATATTTAAAAAATATATCCCTTCAGTATACACAATTGGATTCAAGAAACATTGTACATGCATACAGAACATTTACACAGCTTTAAAAATATAAATTTAAGAAAACTGTAATTTTTATACAAAATGTTACTTTATCAAGAAAAAAAATGTTGCCTATAATTTTTTATGCAAGGTAATGAAGGATAAGATTTTTGCTTCCCCTTCAATTTTCAATAATTTACTGGATGATATGAAATTTCTTTTAGTATTGTTTAAATGAAAAGCAGGTTTTTATATATGCAATATTTTAACAACTATTACCTGTTCGGTATCTATATTGGTTGCAATAAGTGTACCCTTATTTCTGCCATACCTAATTTTTTAACCATTGAAATAATTTTATTATCATCATTTTTTCAAATAGCACATTTTCAATAGAATCCACACAAACAAGTTATTAAGTATTTAAAAGCATAAAAATTTTGAAAGGAGAAATTTCACCATTTCTTTTTAAATACACCACAAAAAATGTACACCCAGGTTTTAAATTTCAATTTATTAAAAGCAAATGTTTTCATCAAATTTTTACAACCTTCGCTCCAAAAGTACGTAAACAAACAAGCAGTTAAACTTGCAGTTATTATACAGTTAATCTACAGTTAATTGTGTATTATTAAACAAAAAAGATATGATGCTTTTCCACTTCTTCTCAAATTTAAAAAAGCCAATATTTTCACTTAATCTGTCAAGTTGATAGTGGCACGTGGCAGCTGATTATTTTTAAAAGTAATTTTGACATGATTCTAATTCATAAAACGAAAATATTTTATATCACTGGAAAGGTTATGAATTGGAGATTTTAGAAAAATCATAATATCAAAATCGATAATCTGAAGACTTTTAGTCTACTGACTGCTCTTAATGTTAAATATAAATGGTATGTAAATTTTAACTAAAGTTAGTCTATTTCATAAACGGCTGAATCATGTACTAAGAAAAATTAAACATTTAAATTAATTACATGAAGGGTACATTCATTTTTATTTAAAACTATTTAAAAATGGAACATTCTAATAATCACCAACTAAATGTAAATTAAATTCTAGGAATTATAGCTTTGCGCGTAAATAGGAAAAATAAATACTTAGAAATGTAATTCTTGCATGTATCAAGGAGACCAAGAGGAAAAATGCAAGAAAGCACATTTATCAATTGAATCTTTAATAAAAGGCGAAAAATCCAAAACGTAAGATTAATGTTTCATATAAAACATATGTTTTAAAGGACAAAAAAGTGCTTTCAGGTATGTTCTACAAAAAAAAATTATAAATGAATTTCATTCTTAGTTGTAAAAACTCCCCGTTTTTCAGGTAAATTAATCATAATTATTTTATGGAGAGTTGTAAACAGTTCTCAAGATACATTATAATGACAATGATATATGTTTTAGTCCTATAGAGAATAGGATTAATTATTTTAAAGGCGTACCAAAATTTAAAAATATATTATTATAATATATTATTATTTAAATATTTTTTGGCATACATATAGTTTGTTATAAATCTTTAAACATTAACTGCTGGAATTTACGTGTACATTATACAGTTGATATGTTTTATTTTAAACTGTTGAGAATAATTTGTGAGTGTATTAGAATTGAATACATCATGTTTTTGAAGAATTTTAAATGTGCAAATTTGAAAGGGAAAATAGTGAAATTTTAATTATTACTCAAAAAAAGTAAGGTACAACTTCAATTGTTATCAATTATTTTAACAAATGTTCAGCATAATCCCTATCCTAAACTATATATATGTATATACATATATGTTATTTCTACAAAAAAAAACATTTCACAGAGCAATTTCGCAATAGATATTAATTTTCTTTATTAAAAGAAAGGAGGGATTTTAAATGATAATATCCTAAGTCAATTATCACATTAGAAAATATACATTTTTCCATTTTGGTGATTTGACTTTTTTTCATATATTGCTTTCTTGTTCTTGATACAGTTTCAGATTTTCTGCGTCAATCGATTTCTAGGATATTTAATACAAGTTTGGAAAAAAGATATTTCTTAATTTATGATTTTTTGTTGTATTAATGAGTGTATAAATATGTAGCTTAGAACAATTTCAATAGCCATCCTTGTAAGATTAATTGTTTGTTAGAGTACTGTAAGTTTACACGTGCTTTTATTAGGCTTAACTTCCTTTTTCAAATTTGTTTTTGAAGTGATAACTTCTATTGGCGCAATTTGCTGAAGAGTGAACTTGAATGAACGTCATGCTAGGAAATGTAACGCTCATTCGGCTTTTTTCGCGTTCAGTCGGACATACACAACTGAAAAAAGGAAAGGAGGGGCATTTCCTCCGGCCACTGTAAAGACGGTACTTTGTCCCCCACCAATACGCCATAAAAATAAAGTTCGTAGCTTCGAACTAAGTGGGGCTTTCTCCCCCCGCTACTTCTTTCTACTAAAATGAATGGGGAATTCTTTCAAATCCTAGTTGAAGCATGAAAATGAAACATGTAATGTTTTTAAAATATAGGCTTGGAGAGAGAGAGAAATCCTACACTAGAATTAAACATAAAATGTAGAAAAAGGACAAATTTTTATAGAACTAAGTAATATTGCAGTGATCTTAAGAATAAAAATCTATTTTTTTTTAAGGAATCGGAATAGTAATGAACATATAGTTCTATAAATTAAATTACTTAAATGTACTTTGAGTCTAAAAAGAAAATTAAAACAATTAAAAATTTAAAGTAACGAAATTAAGTATACAGGTATTAAGAAAAAGTGACATTAATAATTTGAATACAAGGAAGCAAAATGTAATAAAGAAGCTTAAATATAATTGCTGAATTATTTCTTACAGCAGCACCGGATATATTTGTACAAAACTGCCATACAATGACAAAAGAGCTAGTATAAGCTAGAGATTATGTGATATAAATCTTCTAATTAAATCCCTTTTTAAAGATTTTGATCTAGATTCTTCTCTTCTCAATCAACTACCTGGTTTACTATCTCTTTGCTTAAATTAATAATTGGATAGAATTGAATATTATTAAATTATAACCAAAATTCACAAAACCGGGTCGGGTCATTTGAACAAATTACCTATGATTTTAAGTGGGAATATTTAAATAGATTTTTCAAAAGACATATCAAAACCTTTAGTCGATTTTTTTTCAAATCAAAATTTAATTTAATTACGTCAAATGAACCAAATGAAGCACGAGGAAATACGGAACAACGCTTGATGGAGTTATTTTTATAGATATGTAAATAAAATTTTGAATCTAAAGGATTTATAACCTATTTCAGGTACCATAGACCTATTGTTTCCTTCTTAGAATACAATTAATTCCCAAATATGATTGTATATTTTGCAAAAAAATATTACTTTATGAGTACTGACATATATGAACAAATAATTTTAAAGGACAATACTTATATCCCCTAGCTTTTTATTCACCTAACTAATCCCTGAAATAACGTTACAAAATTTCAATTTATCACTTCTATCGTATGGTCTTAAGCACAAACACTTTTTTTCTGAGTATTAAGGGTTTAGACTACATGTTTATAGTTGAAAATGAGTGGCAGAACTCACATTGTTGATGAATTTTATTAGAAAAAGGATATTCGCCGCATTGTCCCTCGAGATCTCCGGATCTTAATGATATTGAACATATTTTGGATTGTCTAGGAAAATTGATTTCTCATCGTAGCCCCCTTTTCAGGACCCCTTAGGATTCAAAAGTCCTGCTTTTAAAAGAATGGGCTTTGTTGCCACAAATATTTATTGTCACCCTCTTAAACAGTATGTCAGCTCATTATGAAGCTTGTATACAGGTGCGCAGTGGTCACACTTCAAATTAGACAGATTTTCAATGAGGTAAAAGCTTTCTCTCTGATTCATGATTACACACTTTATGATACACTATCTGGCAAAAAGTATCCAGACAACCAGTGGTATGGACTTAGAGTGTTCTGAGGCACATATTAATATGATGTTGAACCCCTTTTTGCATGGATGACAGCCTGCACACGTTTGGGAAGATTTTCCACCAATTTTTGATAGGTGACCACAGGAATTGCCTTCCAGGCGTCCATCACAGCTGAAATGAGTGCTTGCAGTGAGGATGGTTGATTTGGCTGGCTACGTAATCTGCACTCTAATTCGTCCCCAAGGTGTTCTATGGGATTTAGATCGTGGCCCTGAGAAGGCCTGTCCAGTTTTTGAACACCCATTTCGTCAAACCACGTCTGTGCTAGCCTCGATGTGTGAATGGTCAGGTATTTTTAAATACCATCTTAAATTCACACCAAAACCATGTTGATACATTTTCACATTATATTTATCATGCTTTCAGTTCAAACTTTATATCTGTAATGCATGAAAGCTACAAATTCTTTAAAAATATAGGGGGTACCGACTACCCTTTTAACCCTGAACATTTTCACTTCAAGTTTTCACTCCACTTGGACCTTAATCTTTTAGTCGCCAAATCTGAAAATGGTATATGGAATTAATCGCCAAATCTGGAAATGGTATATGGAATTAATCGCCAAATCTGGAAATGGTATATGGAATTTGCCGCTAAATCTGGAAATAGTTATTCCTGATCAGGACAATGGGACACAATTATGCAATTATTGTACTGTCATCTGTTCTTGACAAATGCAAAATTTCGAAATAACCTGACTATTTAAAATGGATTAAAATCGAGTTTAAATATTCCATTACATACAAGCGAGGCTTATAAAAGTGTTTTAAATAAAAAAAGGAAACTGGCTGTTCGTTGGTTAAACCAAATTTATATAAAATTAAAAGCTGCTGACCTTACTTAATACTATTTATAATAAAGTACCATAAAACTTCCACTATCTGCATGATTCTTTTTATCTTTAATGTGTGTATGGTGTCTCAAATATAATTAATTAAAACTTTATAGACGCATATATACGTATGTATGCATAGTATTAATTGTATCAATAAAAAAAACCGGCTCAAGATATTTTGAGCAAAAATCAAAGTTTGGTTGTTTTCTGAAAATATATTACTGATCGAGACAAAGTCTTAAGATTATATAGTGCATATAAAACTCACATACACGACACCTAGCAACAACAACAACAACAAAAACAACCGGAGTAAAATCTGAAAATAACCTTATTAGTTTTCCCAGCACCTTTCAAGAAACTTAAACTATTCGGTTGACGTCACGGCCTGTCAAATACAGTCCCGAATACAGATTGGGCGCAACGTATTTTAGTGTAGTGTAGCTGAAGTCATTTTTACGTTTTGTCTCAAAGGATTACATATCACATCTTTTTCAGAAATACGCATTTGCAAGGATTCTTTCAAAATATTTCAGCTCTCCATTTTATTTTTGGTGAAAGGTTGATACATTTGAGAGGTGTGAACTGAACGAAGTCATTTTATTTATTTTAGTATAAAAATGGTAAATACAGTTGAATACTATTTTCTTTAAATGTTTTTTTAAATCTCATTATATGAAAATTTCATCATGTTAAGTTTTGTATGTATTAATTAATTTGTATGTCTTAGGATACAATCTTGATTTAAAACCGATTTTATTTTATTAATTTGTTATATAAAAAATTTATTTGATTTCTTTTTTAATTATAGGTTGTAGATTTTGCTTTCTTTACTTTTATTTCGAATAGTATTTTATATTATTTCATTCTTGATCTTTTTTATTTATTAGAGTACCAAATATCACTTGGATATTTAGAATTAAGTGCATTTATGATATTCGAGAATTTTTAGGAAAATACTAAATAATCATGTGAATAATAATTTGCTGTAATGCTACTAAAAAGATCTCGAATAAATGCTACTTATTAGAATCCATAAAAAATGTAAATTTTTCAAGAGTGTAATAACTTATAACTTTGACTAAAGACGTTAATATTTCAGGAATTCAATATTTATTTTTACCAATTTCTTCTGTTATTATTATTATTTTTTATTATTCAAAGTAATAAAAAAAAATGTTTTGGAAAAAAACATAAAGTTTATGCACAGTACCGAACAATGCATATAACACAAATGATATAATATAACATGATCATAATAAGGCTTTTTTTGTGAAACAAAAAACTTTACACCAGCGTTTCTCAAACTGTGGGGTGCACCTGCATAGAGAGGCATGACAACTGTACGAGGGGGGCGCGAGCCTATTGAAAAGTTGTAAGCAAAAAATTATTTTTTAAAAAAAGAATTATTAATTTACTGAAAGTAAATAAACAAAATAAATTCTGACGTAATAAAAACTAAAATACACATTTACACCGATATAATAAACTTTCAAATGCATCAGTACTGCACAATGTATTTCGTAATTAATTTAATAATACTATAATAGCAAGTTTAATAATTACCGGTGACAGGTGTGCTTATCATATATAAAACTATATTCAAAAATTAACCTTATCTTAATAATTTGTACGTTTTATAATTAATCCCTTAACTGCCGAAAAAAGTTAACGCGATTCGCTCCCGGAGATCACCTTTTTCGATGTAAGCACGCTTATGTGATGTATTGGGAGGGGAGGGGGGACAAAATGAATAAATAAGCAAAACCTCTGAAATAAGTAAGCCTTTCGCAAACACTATCATGGTCCTTTTAATGCATTCCAAAACCTTCAGAATGATTTTATTTATAACAGTGCACAGAAAAGATGGTACTTCGGAAGGACCTATATATATACGTCCGGGAAAATTACTGCTTTGGTGAGCAAGGTGTTTATATACGCCGGTGGCACTTAAAAGATTAAAATCGTATTGTAGCTTTAACGTCAAAGTCTGGTATTATTGAATTCAATATATTGTTATTGTTAGGAAGGAGGGTGAAGCTGAAAATGATGATTGAATATTGGGTCGCAAATATTGAAAGTTTGAGAAGCACTTTTTACACAAGTTTTCGATTATTTCTTAGTTACCCAAATAAAGACTTCGAATTGTAATTTTTCTCAAATCTGGGACATATTTCAGACAAATATTTTCAGTTTTTTTAATTAAGAATGCAATTTATTTCAAATTTTAATGATTGGATATTTTCACAGTTTTTACTTTTTTGAAAAAAGTTAAATTTTAACAAAAAATCTTAATTGGTTATATCTTCTTTATTCCTCATTCAGCATAGTATGTACGGAATCAGTAAAATAGATCGATATTTCGAAATATATTTAATATGTTTTTTTTAAACAGTAAAGAGAAAACTGTAACACTATTTGAGCTTGGCTGGGATCATTTTTTCTAGAGCAGTCGTTTCTGCGTTACTACCCGTATTTACACCTTCCCGAATGCTTAAGGCCGTATCACACGAACACGTTTTAAGCAATTTTTCGTCCAATTCGTGCAATGTTTACTCAGTTGCCATAGCAACTACTTTAGAAAAAAATTTTGCTAGCGAGCTCAAAAGATGTTCCAAATAAAAATTGCTGGAAATTCCAGCCACTGGGGTTTTACAACCCCCTACGTCATAAACAAGATGGTTACTTTGGTTTCGTCTAACACTTCAGATATGCCGTATAATATTTTAATGGTGTATAATATTAACGGCGTATAATATTTTAACGCCGTATAATATTTTCAGGGGGCATGGTACGATTTAAGCAAAAATTTTTAATTTAAGGATTTTTAAAAAAAAATTTCATTGCCTCCTATGTATGTATACTATGTTAAACAGATATTGTGCTCAGAATTTCATAAAAAGCTAGCCATGTAATTTTTTAAGGAAAAATTTAAAATTTGAGAAGTGTGAATTTTAAAATGCTACTCCTCCTACAAAAATTTACGTACATGCATGAAATTTGATTTACAAGTACGTCAAACTATGTATAATAAAAGTTGGTAAGGGTTTTGCGTTAACATGATTGGTATTCATACAATACTTCTTTTTATAAATCTTTATTGAAAATTCCTTAAAAAATGTATAAATTCTGAGTTCGATTATTTTTAAAAAAATAAATATTGCCTTGATTCAAAAATGCATACCAATTTTTGTTACATGTACTATTAGTAATAGATAAAAAAAAACTTCAAAGCATTAGAAGCAATAGACAAAAAGCCTTAGCATTTTAAATGAAGACAATCTACTTATTTTATCTTTCTGAGATAAGTCAGTTTAAAGTTTTGATTTGCCATAGAGATGTGAATAAAAACGAACCTGAAAGCTATCATAATTCTGCTTTTTTTTAAGTTTAGAGCTTTTAAATTTTTGGAGGTTATAAAAAAAGTGTATAAAAAATAATTTAGGCTAAAAAAATTAAATTTGATTTTTTGACCGATTTTGGTCAATTGAATCGTACTGTGTCTCCTTAAATAGAATGGTGCTCTATTTCTGCTTACACCCATCAACAAAAGCGCAAGCGAAATGAAAGATATAATTTTGGATGTTCGTTTTCCGAAGCAGAAAAATCGGCGAGTAATTTTTCAATGTGGAGATAGAGCGCGACTGACGTCAGAACATGTCGTTTTGCTTAAGGCAGCCCTTCCCCCTCAGATTCGGCCGAAAATTGGATGAAAAAACTGTATGAAAAGTATACGTGTGATACGGCTTTTACGGTATTAAGAAATAATTTTAGATGCAGTTCTTTTACGTATAATACTGCTATCTGATGTAAGAGTTGTACCATAATACTTAACTAAAATAAGTCTCATTCATTATCCTCCTATGTGCCACTGGTGCATACAGGATGTGACAAACACACAAACATTCTAGGCTCTTTCCATGCGGCCAGGTTTGCAAAAGCCTGTCGGGCCAGATGGGAGTACTGCATCATCGAGTGAACACGTGTAACTGCATTTTGCCGGAAAAATGTTGAATCAACATTAAAATTTTGGGTGAAACCTTAAGAAACCCACCCAAAGAAAATATTTCAAATATTAACAGATGCCTGGAATTTTGAAACTTTGTCCCCGTGAAATTGTGTTTGATGGGCATTATAGGTTTTTAGGTGATTTTACTATGGGGAAAGGATGAAAACCTTTTTGGGAAAGGTCCCCGGGATTACACATTAAAACATTGTGAAAATTCGTGATATGAGCGAGTTCCCACTCACATCAGTGGTCAGACTGTCAACAAATACTACAACATTGAAGAACTAAAAAGACTCGAGAAAAAATTGGGAGGGAAAAAAGTCAAAATTTTAGAAAATTGTGAATGGCTGTTGCACTTAGACAATGCACCCGCTCACACTATCCTATGTATCAAGCAGTGTCTGGCCAGTAAAAACATTACTGTGATTGGACATCCTGCTTTTTCACCTGATTTGGACCCATGTGACTTTTTTTTATTTACTACCGTTAAATCTTGCTTAAAGAACACAATTCACCTCAGTTGAAGAGGTTTAGGCGAAAACGGAAAATCTCCTGTACAGCCTTCCAAAAACCTTGTTCCAGAACTGTTATTAGCAATGTCAGCACCGAATACTGAAGGGAACTCCTTTGAAGGTGATACTGTCACGGAGAATTGATTCTGTAGTACAATGATTTATTCGACCAGTTTCTTTTTTTTTTTTTTGTCACACCTGGTACATACATTTCGCTCAACCGGTGAGTAGAATGCTCCTGACGTATATATACTTATTTCCGAAAAGCGCTGTTTTTCTTCGAGCAGATATCAGTAAAGCTATTACGTAGGATTTGAATTGAAATATGAGGGGAGGCCAACCCACTGCACTCATGCCACAGTGTGGTACGGTGGACTTGTCAAGAGAAGACTTACTGAAAATTTTAAAAAGTCGAAAAGAGATAATAATAAATAATAATTTTGTTTGCAATTTCAATCACAAAAAGCGGTTTTTGGAAAAACCCCCCCACTTTCAAAAATTGGATAAACAATTCTTTCCCGGGTAAATATAGTCTTTTTTTTACTTTTAAAAACAAAAAAATCACTCAAATTTAGCTGAAAGTAAAAAACCCAATTTTTTGGGAAACCCTCTTCAAAGGGCTAATCCTAATAAAAATGTCTTGGTAAAAAAAAATTACTTATTCAAAAGCCTATTAAGAACTGGCTGTTAAGTAACTATTTAGAGCTAAATGCTTCAAGTTACTCATTTTTACGTAACACTTAACTTATCTGATTTAACCTGTGCAAAGTTTATTATTAATGAAATCAAAGTTTGTACTTTTGTCTTATTTATTATATTATTTTTAAAATTTTTTCCAAAACTATACCCCCTATATATATATAAAAAGAGACTTTTTGCTCGCAAAAAATGAGCTATTTGAGTAAAAATTCCATAATAAGCTTATGAATATAAGTGGCATGTTTTTACTTTTCATCCCATTTCTTTTATTTGTTGGGGAAAAGTTGAAGGTGGTATGCATAATATTTTTTAACAAAGAGTGGCACTCTTCCCAATAAGGTCGGCAGTAGCTGCAATAAAATGACCTTAACAGTGTTTGCGAAGGAGTTACTTAATTAAAAAAATTTGCTTATTTATGACTTTTCTTTTCACTTTAATACACCGCATACCTTCGCCCAAGTGAAAAACGTGGCATTAGGGACCTAATAGCGTAATTTTGAAACGGTATTTAAGGGGTTATATACATTTTTTGCAAAATTTCAGTTTCAAGAAACTGTATATAAGTCTGTTACTTAAACTCCGCTAGACTCATACATAATAAAGCTGAAATAAATAAAAAAATCAGAAGAAAAAAAAGGATTCGTGGACACAAGCTTGTTTGGTCTGTACGGAAATATATCTATCATATTTACTGAAGTGAACTGAGATTAAAACCTTAGATGATATAAAATATCATATCTAATACATCTAAAATATTATATCTTATGGCTTATGAATGTAAATGAACCGAATTTAAGGCTACATAGTACCCTAAAGAATTCATAATTAAGGGAAAAGTTTTTTTTTTTTTTTCTAGTGGCCTAAATGATTGAAAAGCTTTCCACGAAATTTCAGATATGTTAGCAAATTAGTTTTTAAGATATTTGAAGTTATATTCGCTATGGCTTAGGCTTCGGTTTCATTTTAAAGCATTTTCGAATCCTAAATTGAATTCATTAAAAATATTTTTGAGCTGTTAGCATGAAATGGTTATTAATTTCAATTTTCATTATTTAAATCATTTTTGCTTGATTATGTTTTGGTTTTGGCTCTCATAATTAATTAATTAGATTTTTCTCCAATTTTTGTTTAAAAATAATTTATATAACTTAAAAGCTTAATCATTAATTTATCCTGTAGAGAAAATGTTGGTCAAAGCGTTCTCAGGTTGCTGTTAGAAACAATATTTCGAAGAGATGAAATACTACTGAAAATGATGTATCTAAAAATCAGTCCTCTGCTGATTCTGCAATTAGACTTCCGAATACAAGTATTCTGAATTCATATGTTGCAGCTATAACGAAATATTTCTTTGATGTACCAAACTACATTATACTAAACATATTGTAGTACTATATTTTAGTATTTTAATCTCGTACAAAAGAAGAGCTAAGCCTTCCTAAACTGCCCTAATTTAAAACTGAAAATAATTAAATTTTTTGAACAAACCTGGTTATTTTTAGCTTAAGTTAGTATCATTATTATTTTGTGCATAAGTTTAGTGTTTCGAAACTTTTGTGAAAATATTTAGTTAAGATTAAGATGAATAACCTTTTTCTTAAGAAATGTTATCAATATTATGCAAAAATATATTTTAAATTAAAACTATTACTTTCAGTCATATTTAACTAAAATAGGGGTTTAATATAGAGCCTACACTGGAAAATAACAGATTAAAAAATTAGAGTTTTACGAGCATTATAAGTTTTCGTTTTATGCCTTTACAAACTTTAAATGCATTTTTCTCAGACTTTCAATTCTGAAGGTATAAATGTTTTCTAATCCCTAAGGCATTTTTTCTTTTCAAGAGAGAGCCTTGAAATTGTTTGTTTATACTACCAAACGTTTGTTCTATAAAAGTTAGTATGTATTTTGGGCTGAGATCTCTAGTTATTTTTCTAAAAAATGCTAGAGTTGATATTTTAAAAAAATTCGTGGTTTTTTCTAGGAAAATAACTATTAAAAATCAAAAAAGGGAATAGATTTTCAAATCCATACTAATTTTTGTTTGAAATAACCTAAGAAATATAAATAATTTAAAATGACTAAAAAATTTTAAAAAATTGATTATTTTATTAAAGTTTGAAAAATCTTTAAAAATTCAATTCCTAATTTTTTAAAATTGTAAAATAATGACTGGTCAAACTGACTTTTTACTTACAGAATCAGCATAATAATATAATAAAAAATATAAAACATAAATTATTTGTACTTTAACTATCTCTAAGAAATATTTTTGAAAAAGGGTACTGTGCAGCCTTAAAGAAATTAAAGGGTATCTGTGTGATGATCTATATTGGATGAATTTGAGACTGATCAAGCAAGTGAAGAACCTTATGAAATAATACACATTAATCATGAGAGAGAAGGGAAACTTAAGAAAAGCGATGAACATGAAACGTTAAAGTTTAAGGAAAGTTTTCAAATGCTTCCTAAAAAAGTCCATCAAGAAAGATATAAAATCCAAGACACACTGTATCTTGTCAAAAAGACACAAGAAAGAAAAAGTTGAACCTGCTATTTGTTGAGCATCATAGAAAAATAAAACTACAACTATTTGAACAAAATATTACAGTTTTTTGCTGGCAAATATAATTCCTGTAATGTTAGCGAAAAGTGTCTGTGATTTGTGTCCTTTATTAAAGTCACGCACATTTGATAAAAATTTTTCAGTTTGGCCGGAATTTTTTCCCTTAAATTATCAAAGAAAAATTAAAAAGTAATGTAAATATACTTCCTCTTAACTAAGTCATTCACTGTAATTACGATTTTTATGGTGTACAATAAAAGTAATTAAAAAAAATGAGGGTGACTCACAGACACCCCACTTGATCACTAGTGTTAGTAACGAGCACGCGTCTTCTCCCTGGTTAAGTGCATCTACGCATCTAAATGGTAAACTGTCGGAGACCTTGGACTCACTTTCATGACTCTGTTATGCATGCCGGGAGTTAACAGGCAGGACAACTCGGTTACAACAGTCACAGTAATTTCTGAAAAAAATTTTAAAAAAATAAAAGTACAATTTTGTGTGTGTGTGAAATACAATTTATTTTTAGTAATCATTACTTTATTCTGAGAAAATTCACGTTTCTTAACGAAAAAAGCTTCCTTTTAAATTAATTATACTAATTAATTAATTTTTTGGTACCGTAATTGTTTTTATTTTGAGACATCAATAGTGATGTTAACTTTATAACAATGCAAATTTTTACAAGAAAAATTATAAATTATTTTTGATTATATATAGCAATTCAAAATTTCAGTTATTAACTAATTGGCAAAGTATTTTAACCCTTTATCTACCACATTTTAATGTACTCTAGATTTTTTCATGCAATATTTTTTTTGATTCATTGCATTGGAAATTAAGGGATATACATAAACAAAATACTCAACTTTGGGAAGTTTAATTCATTAGAGTTAATTTATTAATTAAAGATGTTCAACTGTAAAATTAATTATATGCACGGTTCACTTAAAATGAACAGTCAAATCGTTTTCTAAGGCCTTCAGTAACATACAAAATCTAAGATAGTTAGCTTTTGACATTAACTATTTTTTTGGAACAAAAATGACAATCTTTGCAATCCACTGAAAACTCCGTCAGCTGAAAACGCAATTTCTGCTATAAAACTATTCACTTTCCCCTCTAAAATACTCACCATAGAACCTGTGCTGCCGTATATCTTATAAGAGTGGATTTAAAAGAATATTCCTGCTAAGTATCGTCAGAATATTCGTAAAATGATTATTCTATGTAATTTTAAAAGTGAGGGTACTTATAAGTACCGTCAATAGACAAAGGGTTAAGGTGTAAATATGTGCAAAAAATGTTCTTTTTTAAAAATAGTTGAAATCTTACTGATAATTTAACTGATTTATAAAAATGAAATTGTGTTAAAATGTCCACATGGATTGAAAATTACGCTCCATGAACGTTATGAGATCCCTAGACTTTCCAGAACCAAATGTAGAAATATTATTATAGATTTAAATTCTCTCTCTCTTTAGTTGTTAAATATTCTGAAGAAATAATAAAAGGATTTTTAATTGAAATGAACGCTTCAATATCACAGGTAAGCAAAATTTTAATTTAAATGACCGATTTACAAAAATATTCTATGTTATTTTTTTCAGATTAGATTTAGAAGGCCCTAATAAAGATAAAGAAAAATACTTTTTCAAATTTACATTTCAGGAAACACTTCGTGCAAATATAGTTTGCGTTTTGAAAATATATTAAATTTCTAACCTTTAATGTACTGAAAATTATGTGTCTCTGGATTTCATTAATGGCTAGAGTAATACACAGACGTATTGGAGATATTTTTGGATGTCAGTATTTACGATAATATTGGCTTAAGGCTAAATATATTTTAGAATTCTGTGAAAGTAAATAACATCAGGGTTATTTCAAAACTTTCTAAATATATCTTATAGTTTTCCTGGAAACTGTAAAAGTTAATAAAGTTGTTGGATTTTAAAACTGAAAATAAATTTCTTACAAAATAAGTTTATACATTTACATAAAAGCACAAATGTTATTTCTGCTGCGTTTATTGAATAAAACTCATATGAAATAAATTTTTTGCTAATATTAGTAAACATTTATTTATTTTCTAGTTAAAATATCATTGAAAAAACATACAAGTTAAGCAAAATATATAATTTTTAATTGCAATAACGTTTTAATTTATCAAAAGATCCAAGAGTGTAAAT
The DNA here is from genome assembly GCA_019973955.1 of Trichonephila inaurata madagascariensis. Lineage (NCBI taxonomy): Eukaryota > Metazoa > Arthropoda > Arachnida > Araneae > Nephilidae > Trichonephila > Trichonephila inaurata. The sequence continues at coordinate 76,051 of BMAV01015893.1, forward strand.
ATCTTATTTAGTGAATTGGAGATAAAGAAAGATTTATAATTTGACACTGATGGACATCATGAAATATATAGTTGCAGAATATTTTAAAATTATAAAAGAGACTATTTTTAAAGGATTTACTGTATAAAGAAACTGTTTTTTTAACCCTTTATCTACCGCATTTTGATTAACTGCACATTTTTTCATGCAATATTTTTTTTGAGTTACTGCATTGAAAATTAAGGGATTTACATTAAAAAAAATACTCAACTTTGGAAAATTTAATCCGTTAGGGCTAATTAATGAAACTGGTACTTTAAAGTACCAGCAGCATACAACGGTCTAAGATATTCTTATAATACAAAAAAGATCAAATGACATTTATAACGAAGTTTTAACTCTTAAAAATTCTAAATAAACATAGGCAGCCTACATTTTGTGTCACAAAAAAGTTTATTTTTGAAAATTATAAAATTTTTAAAAGTTACTTTTCTTACAATAATAATAGGTTTTACAAATAAACTTAAATTTGATAAAACTAAAAAAAAGGTTTTTCTTTTCATTAATACGTAAAAATACATTGCACGTTGTGCATTTTGAGTGGGATTTCGATTGAATGTTTTTTTAATGCTCAAAATTCACAACAGCCCCGATTCGAAACAAAAGTTGGCCAATGGCATCCACGTTTTTCTAAGCGAATATCGTCAGAAACAGACAAGTTCCCTTATCCTTTTGCTTACACAAAAACGTGCTCATTTTTATTAGATTTGGGTCTCCCTTTTCGTTTCGGTTGTGCTTTTGATTTTGTGAATAGTCCTTTGTGGTTACACAACGACTGGAATAGAAAAATTGCCATTCAGATGAATATTTGATAATATTTTATGGTATCGATTACGAGTCATAGTTTGTTGAACGACATTCATTAACATATCTACATCCGAAGACCACTATGATGATTCCTAGGCAGTTTATGATTGCCGAATAAAAACTGTAACCCATTAAATCCATATATCTCATTAACAGTTACTGGCCTTACTGAATTCTGCTTTTGAGTGATGTAGAGATTCGTTTCAAAAACAATATTTCCAATGATATCTTCATCCAATGAATTGTAAAAAGTAATCTGCTGGTGTAACTAAATGCAGATTTAACAAACCCAGATTTTATGGGGAAAAAAATTGGAACTTCAGTTTAGACATCCCTTTTTTCCATTGCCTAATCACTTTTAACTTATTGCATCCTGAAGTAGGAAATGCTGTATTTTCTGGAAAAAAACGTCTACACCCTGGGTCTTGTTCAATTTCTTCATCATCTTTTTCAGAATCTGACAAAAATTCCAGCAGATTATTTGCTGGAACTTCTTCATCTGAAGCACCACCTGTTGGATGAATCACTGCTTTCAGATGGTAGGCTCTCTAATAATTCCAAAACCTCTTGAAGGACTGAGCTTTATTTTTCCAGACGTTCCAAAAAAGAGTTAAAAAAACTAGCACCTTGAAAAAAATTATATTATTGTTAAATATTAGTTACGCACAAAGAAATTAAAATGTTAATTTTTTATAAATAACAGATATTTCATTTAATAGTGTGTAAAAAAAATATAAGCTCAAAATCAAGGTTCAAAATTTTTTTAAAACTTTGAAATAAAACAATAATAAAGAAAATAAAAATTATGAGGCTACAACGCAACAAAAAACAACAATAAGCCTCAAGGACGAAAACACCTAGTTTTTCCCAGTTCTTGCTCCAACACCCAGTGTGATGTCGGTACTTATAAGTATCACAAAGTCATTCAACTGTAAAATTAATTATATACACTGCTTATTTAAAAGAAATAGTCAAATCGATTACTAAGGTATTACTTAACATATAAAAAAATAGGGCACCTTTTGACATTAACCCTTTTCGAGACAAAAATAACAACCTTTACAATACTATCAAAATGTCAGCTGAAAATGAAATTTTGATTTTAAAACTATCCGCCTTCCTTGCTAAAATACTCATTATATAACCCGTGCTGCCGTCTATTCTGGAAAGAAGGGAAATGAAAGAGTATTCCTGAAAAGTATTATCAGAATATTCGTAAAAATAGTTATTTTATGCACTTTTAAAGTGCATAAAGTACTTATGTACCGTCGGTAGATAAAGGGTTAATTTATCTCTATATATATATAGTACTATTACAATGAACAAACAGATTATAGAGAGTTAACTAACTTTATTAAAAATCTGTTGTTAAATGTTGATCGTTTAATATAAAATCTTCAAATATAAATATATATATATATATATTTAAATGCAATATTTCTAATATATATATATATATATAAAATTTGTGTAAACTTTGTCATAAAGTTTCTTACAAGAATATTAAAAATATATACTTAAACATTTCATTATTATTTTTACAGATTATGTGTTTTTCGTAATTATGACATTATTTGTAAACATTATCATAATGAGTGTGTTAGTGATATATTCATGTTGCACTTTAAAGCTACTCGAGGGCAATTGGAGATGAATCTCGTTATTCTGCACCATAGTCAAATGGCGAAGGTGGCACTGTGTGCAGGTATTCCCTCTCCTAACTTCAACAACGTGATGAAGTTTGAACTTTCACAGACTTAACGTAAATCAGTTCCCTTTACAAGGTACTAGGCTCGAACTCTTGACACGCTAGCCATGAGTCCGTGACCTTAACGATTAGACTAACACGGCAGTAATATTATCATAGCATTATGCTCAATAAGAATTTCAAAACCAGTATTTCTTTTCGTCAGACTGATCGATGCGACGTTAGTTATTAATAATATTTTTGAGTGAATAATTGATTATTAGCGTCGCCACTATAAATCAACTCGATGACTACTGGGGACAGATCTAGTAACTTTGAACCTCAAATGACGAGAATGACATCAGATCGGCATCCCCTTTCCAAACAAGGCCTCCTCACCAACAGTAGAGTTTTGAGCCCTGATGCATTTAACTTGCGGCAGGGACGTACAGGTACATACATGACGTACAGGTACGGCTGAAGATAGCAGGTCTTCAGTGGAACTAGGGCTAGAACTCATAACATGCTGACCATAAGATTGTGATTATAACCAGTAGGTTACTGAGACGACCCTTGACTTTTGAATTTCTTTACGTTTAAATAAAGCGCCCTCTGTTGTCAAAACTCCAAATTATCTTTTCAAACATTAGCTTTGTCGGTGTGACTCATGTTTGGCTTATATTTGAAGATTAATCCGTACTTCTTAACTTACATTTGAATATTAATCCTGATCAGTTCAAGAGAACTTGAATTAACGGCCTTTAACTGCCATTGTCAGTTTAATTTTAACACTTCCGATTAATAGAGGGTGGAGTGAGGGAACTTCCTTTTTTGAAAATGCAATAAAACACACTTCATGTTTCATTCGACTTGATTGATATTTTCCTCCTCCCACACAACATTGGAATTTTGAATTTATGCAGTTTCAAACACAATGCTTGTTAAATGGCGCCTTCCATTATCAATACATTGAGGTAGTCAATATCGAAAATTCCTAGCCACCTTGTCAAGCATATCGACAGGAATATTGTCAATTTTGACTCGGTTGTTGTTCCTTATGTTTTTCAGGTTCTTGAAGTGATATTTGCGAACCACGTACTTGAAAAAACCCCGCATGAGGTAAGGGGAGGGATAAATTAGGGGAGCACGCAAGCAAGTTGAAGTCCGCTCGCAGGAAGGTCATTTATTAAGAGAAAGCTGATCTTCAAACACCCATGGAAACCCTGGAGGTTTGGGCTGTGGTCCCATCTTGCTGTAATTAGACGTTATTATCCCTCTCTTGGAGAGCGGGTAAAATGAATTGTTGGATCATTTTCACATTGTCTGAATTGACACACGAACTCTAATCTACATTTTCAGGTGTTCTAATGATCTTTGGAGGTTATTTTTCTTTCTTTGGAGACATTCTCCATTACTCGGAAAGCATTCATTCTCATTAAAACACATTTCCAATCAGGAGGAACACGGCGTCGTGGAGGCTCTTAGAAGTGACGACAATAGGCACGTTGCACTGCAAAACCCGACAGCTGTTAAAAAAAATACGCCTACACGGCAAAAGCACTATACTTCTTCGATCACAACATGTTTGAGACTGAGACGGGCAGGAATACAAATATCCCACTCCACCCCTTCCCCCTAACCCTCTCCACACCCCTCCTCTCTCTACGAACATCACTGCAACATGTTTAAAAAAGGAAATTTCCACGCAGCACCTTGTATAGATATTCATGCATGTAGGTAAGTATATATATTAGAATAAAATAAATATTTACACATCATATTTTATCCTTCGAAACTTAGAAAGGAAAATAATGGAATCGAAAATCAAGAAAATGTGAAAACTTTAAGATCTCAGTTAATATATAATATCTTTTACAGAAGATTTTTCTCAAGTTTATCTTCACTCACTTTCCCCTTTCTTGCTGATATTTTGGTTTAGTAAGCATAGTATATACCCTCTTTTCTCTTAACCCAGCGAATACCATTATATTATATGTTTCTTATAAAAGGGGAGCTGCAGCAATTCCCCTTGCTTTTACGATCATCTGGAATGTGTGTATGTGCAATGCTTAAAGGTAAAGTAAAATGCGGAAAATTAAAAAAAAAAGTTAGTTGTCAAATATTTTGCTTTCCTTCCTATCCTCTTTTTTTAATAAAATAATAAATAAATTTAAAGAAAAAAATGCAGAATATTAAATAAATTATTAGCTTAAAAGTGTCAAATATGTTTTTAATCTTCTTTTATTAAGATTGTGATTAAAAATATTCTGCATCTTGACTGGTTTTCTCATGAATTATCGCAATATGTATTAGGAGGAAAAGGAAAATGGAAAAGTTTTTGATATTTTTCATTCCCTAAATTTGTTCATCTCTTATATTATATAATTATATATATATTAATATTAAAATTAAAATTTTTTAAAATTTAATAAATTTCCAAGCTGTTGTTATAATTATAATATAAAATATAGGCTAATGTTAAATGGCCATATACTTAAAAATATAATTATTTGTATTAAAATATAATAATACATTTGTTAGTAGTGTTATATAAGGTTTGGCTTAATAAATATTTTTGTATAATAATATTATAATGCTGTTTATATTTATATGTTGCTGTATTATTGCTATGTTTTATTCTACATTTAATATAATATATATATATTCTTTAAATTTTCAATCGTTCAAAAAATACTTTTATTAATTCCCTCAAGTTCAAATACATCTTTTTAAACTTGTAGTGCAGGACACTTGATGTTAATACAGTTTTTCTCAAATATTAATACATGAGTTCTATTTAATTAATGAATAAATCGTAACAAATAAAAAATTATAGTCCAACAGCCTATATAGAATGGAAAATTGTTCCTTGTGTCCCTGTAGAGAAATTGATAGCGCATTGGACTTCTAATCCAAAGGTCATGGGTTAGAATCTCACCAAGGATTGTCTAATTTCTGAAAATGTGATTTATTTTTACTTTACTATTTTATTAAAATAATTAAATTTAATGAATGAATAAATAGTAACAAACAAAAATATTATAGCCCAACACCCTACATAGAAAGAGAAGACCGAAAATTACAATAAAAGTCGCTTTATATTTTGCCACTTAATATTGGGATTCTGTCATATGTATGTACATATTTATATTAATTGTTCTTATTTTAAAAATAACACTTAAAATAAAAATTTCTTTGTTGACCTCAGTAGGAATTGACTTATTTTTTTTATATTACTTATTTATAATAATGTGTCTCATTTAAAAAATCTGTAAAATCATTTTTATAAATAAATTGTTTCTTTTATTCAAAGCGATAAGCAAGCAAGTAATTAATGAATAAACATAATGTTCTTATCAAAATCAAGGAATATTGCTAATGTATATCAAATTTTATTTGAAATATAAAAAAAAATCCTTTTGGTAAATAGTAGCATTATCTTTGTGTTATGTATTGTTTTCAATCTTGGCTTTTTAATATTTTTTAAAAAAATATCCTATTAATTCAAACTAATTCGATGACAACACATTGGTTTCTTTAACTGTAATAACCTTTTAATAGAATCTTAATTACCTGTTTTCCGAAATGTGTAAGGAATTCAAACCGGAATATATTTAAAACAAAAAACTGGTTTCCCTTCAAATCTATTACTTACACATGCATAAACTTCACCTGGATGCACTTATCAGAATTTCCATTATATTGCTTATTTTTTAAAGTTTGGTATTATTACTCTCTTGATTCCATTACAAAATAGCCGGAATAATAAGGTTATTCCACTACTCCAGACATTCAAAGCAAGTAGTACGCTTTGTATAGAGTATATTTGAAATAAATTCTAATATAGTTAATTTTGCAATGTGTTATGAAGCAAAATCAAAATATTTTATAAAATTTACAGCAGTATTCGAAAATTATATATATATATATATATATATATATATATATATTAAAATCTTGTATTGTGATACTTTCCTAGTACTTTTTCCTCATCAATGTTTAAACAATAACAATTGCATTTTAAGTCAAAGGGCCCGTGAAACCGATAGATTTCTGATAAACTATATTCAAATACAATTTTTTATTTATTTATTTTTTACTGAAGGTTAACGTTCACATTTTAATTACTTTGTTTTGGTTTCCGTTACAATCTGTACACTTTGCCAGGTTCAATTCGTTAGTATTTACTCATATATTCGTCTGTATTCAACAATGTGATGTATTAATTTTCATAACAATATGTTAATTAACGTATATTTTGATAAATTAAAATAAATTTGAATTGATATAAAAAATTACTATCGAAGTTTTTATTTGATTTCTTTGAAATACGCAAGATTTAATTTTCGTTACAATAAATCTCATTTAATCAGGAAAAAATAATCTTGAAATTAAGCGTACATCTGAAATAAATAAATTTTTATATAAATGAAGAGTCTAAAATATTTCTTACGAAAACTATAAATTATGTGCATAAGTGTAATAACATTAATTTAATAATAGTAAGTGTAGTAATTCAAAAGATAATTCATACATACTTCCAGAATAAAAGCAAGTAAAAAATGAAAAAAATAAATAAATAACGAATTTATATCTTAAATATGCATCGTGCTTTCCAATATAAATTACAAATTTCTTATTTGAATATAAAGCATTTAATCATTAATATTTACTATCTTAGTTTCATCCACATGTAACTCAATGTTTTTTGCAACTAAATGCAGAAAAAAATAATCATTAAAAATGGTCATCTTTCTGAAATATGTAATTAAAAGATAAATTCTGTAAAATGTTTCAATTAACAACATTCCCCAAAAGTAAAAAAAAAACAAAACTATTGTATAGAAATAAAAAATTATCCTTCATGTAGTTAAATATTGAATTAGAGAGAAATTTTTGTATTTATGTATAATAATTGATGCAGTCCTTTACATTTTTCAAAATTATTTTTAAAAATAAATTGAATACGTAATTACTTTTATCCTGATTACTTTTTATGAATTAATATGAAACTTATTAATACGTCAATTCAATTTAAAACTGTTTTAATGAAAGCATATGTAGTGGAAAATAGTATATATAAAATAGCATATATTCCCATCAAAATTCTTTTAAACTTTAAATCATAGAGAAATATGTTTTTCTTATTACACTTTTTAGTTCGTTAACATAAAATTATTATTTTTTGAATTTACTTCAAAATATGGATTTTAATCAAAACTTAAAGTATTTTTTTCCTATGCGCTTACTTTTTTACATTTAACATTTCACCTTAATGTTCAAAAGAAAAAATAATAATTCTCAAAAAATGCATACATAACTTGTCATTATTTCCATAAGTTGAGATTTCAATACACGCATGTGTTCAAAAGTAAGAGAATTATCATCATTGAGTGATTATCTGCAGAAATACAGTAGAGACTAATAGAATCAGGTAATATAGCTCTAAGATGTTATGATCCCCAAATACATTATATACGGCAATAGGAAGATATACTACAAATTTTCATGGTGAAGTTGATGCTACATTTATTGCTTTGAATCCATGAAGCATTCGGAACAGTTATTTTCCTCGGGCTGTTACTTTGTCTGCAGGCAATCCCTAACAATAAAATATGCACTTCAGAACGAATTTATGAATTTAGAAAGATTCTCAACACTCTGGTGTACTCAATTGTCTTGCAGTGGATTCCTGCTCATTGTGGCATCGAGGGAAATGAAAGAGCCAATTTCCCGTCAAAGAGGGGAGCGATTATTCTTCAAACCAATAATAAACATATGACTTTTAATTCTAAAAACTCATAGTTAAATTAGAATTTAAGAAGATTTTGCCTTCTACCTATCAAACGAAGCTGAAAGAAAGGCCTGGCAGCTTCTCACTGGTTCAAAGCCAGACAATCCAAATATTTCTCATCCTGTATACCTGCCGTTATTTCGACTTTTGACGGGGAAGAACTGTTTGAATGCCCATATTTATAAATTTCGACTAAAGGGCACTTCATCCTGTAATTTTTGTGACTCTGGAGAGTCCTTATATAAGGACCCTATTGACAAATGTACTGCATTACTGTCTTTTAGCTCTATTTTTCTTAAGTACTGGGAAGTTAGAGAATAATGGCCTAGGGGTCTACAGTCTAGCATTTGTTAAAAAAAAGCATCCCTCATATCCCCCTGTGCAGATTACATACATGGAAGTGATGTTATATATAAGACAGTTTATGAATATTTGTAATTGTGTCAGTTTTTTCCAACAAAGAGGTTTTCAGGTTGTGAAAGGCTATGGGGTACATATAAAAAGCTGCAATAGCTCTCCAAAGGGCATCGAAATTATACTCTATAGTCTAAAATATAGATATCTGGCTAGCTGATCATTTCCGACAATGCATTCAAAGTACAGAACTTCGTTGGCCACAAGCGTCATATGCTGATGATTGTTGTTATCATTAATAAAAGTAATCAGGGGAAATTGCATACTTTAAAACCAGAAGCATAGAGCTCTAAGAAAATTCTTCAATATGCTTCACAACTGTCCCATAGTCTCTGTCATGAGCATGGAAGTTCGAATACCATTCAACATATTGAGACTGTAAGCTTTTTGCTTACGTAATGTTCCATTTCTTCCTAGATGTTGATACATTACAATATATGGGTTCACCAGTAATAATAAGTCCCCCCACAACTCTGGTCCCTGTTCCAATGTTGACAGTTCTTCTATATCGTGATAATTCATTGTACAACTTGAGTGATTTGCAAACAGCAGATTTTCCTTGATACATTTTTCATGTAGTCTTCTGTAAAAAGTAACATATTAAATCCGAGTTTATAATACTTGCATACATTTTACGATTGTTAAGTTCCATTCTCTCTAATGGAGACTTAAACATCTTTGTGGATCACCATAGCTTTTCGGAAACCTTGATAAGGCTTTGTCTGTATAAAACCAGTTTCCTTCAACAATTCTATAAGCTACACCCTATGGTAACCATTGCATTGGAATCTCTAACTATCAGCACTTAAGTTTGTCTAGCCTCTAAAAATATCCCGATGCGATGTTGGTGGCTAATTGATTAATCTGCTTTCAAACTTCACCTATAGTTCAAAAAATAAATCCAAAAACGTTATTAAGTATTCGAAATGAATACAGTGCGAAAATGGCTGACTTCAGTACAAGACTTTTCCTTTAAAAACACAACTAACAAACATTCGTGTACGCTCATGTAACTTACAATAAGCATTTGTGTTTCTGTTTTGGAGCATTAATTTTTCCGAAATTACCAGCACTTTTTGAGAAATCCAACTTTGTTCATTGTCATGTTTCGGAAAATCAGCATATTACAAGAATCGTAGATCTTACTACAGTAGAACGTAGTTTATCCGAACATTTATTATCCGGAGCGTAAAATATCCGGACCAGTTTTTTTTTGTCAACTTCAAGTACAGTATATTAATATGTTTTTCACACGGAATGCAAAAACAGTTTTTTTCCCACGTGAGGCCAAAAGTGAAGAGAAAACCCAAAGCCGTGATTTTTTGTGAAAACTTCAGGCGTAAATTTGGAAAAACATCTGCGGGTTTGGGGGGGTTTATTTTTTTGGATGAGGTTTTAGGGTGTTTTTTTTTGGGGGTTGTGAACTGCTATTCCCAAATTTAAAAACCAAAACGATGACGAGTTTGGGCCCGGAAAAACCAAAACCCTGTCGACGATGAAACGGATGACAAAAGGCCAACAAAAACCCTTAAAGTAGAAGAATCCATCAAATGCCCCCTTTTCTCCCGCCCCAAAAAACCCTATGGGGGGGGTACGAAAGCAATCAGGGGATGTCCAAACAAACCACGAGCCCAAGATAATTAGAGGTCGTGCAGTAAAAAACAAAGGGTGCAATGGACAGTGTACAATAAGAAATTAATTTTCCACAAAAAAAATAAAACTGCAATATTGCACCTATTTTGCTTTTCCTTCAAATACATTTATCGCTTCAGATTCCCAAAATTTTTCGCAAAAAGTGTCCTTTTAAAACCCGCATCGACGCTTTCTTTTCGGTTTTTCCGGGAAAACGGATCCGAAGGTGTCCGGTTCCAAATGTGTGGGGGATTGGGATAAACAGGGTATATATATATATTAAATAAAAAAATCATATATATATATATATATAATTCAACCATGATATATTTGTTCAATGTAAAAAGGGCTTCAAAAGAAAAAGTTTTGGGGATGGGAGATAAAAATATACCTTGATGAAAATTTTAAAAGTTAAAAAGGAGATGAGAAAACCCTCCTTATTCCAGTTTCCCAAAATTGTAATAACCCGATTTTACATTTGGCCAAATTTTTTTCGAGTTCGATAAGTTTTATCATTAAGATGACAATAGAAACTTTTATACATAAGATTAATTGACTTTTGATGGTACTATACTTCAAGGAATTGTGTCACACAAACAGTATTAATGAGATTTATTGTTCATCAACGTCACCCTTCGAAGAGCACAAAGATTATCGCCTATAAACCGATTAAATTAAAACTTTCATTTGAAAATGTTTTATGAAAAATATGTACGTATACATAGCATCAAATGTTCTAAGAAGATAAACAATCACTTTATTAAATACCTTCATGAAAATTTTTCCCCCTTTTAAATGTTTGGGCCAAACTAAAAACAATAATTTTTAAAAGATAAAAGGAATATAATATAAAAAATCTACATAAATATCTTTATTTAAATTATTTGTGAAAGTTACTCAAATAAATATAATGGAAGCCAATTTATAGTTTTCTAGCATCTAAAAATGCTCTTTTAGCTATTTTAAAATGTAATTAATCAAAAACATCAAAAAAAATGAATTGTTAAAAAAGTTTTTTAAAAAATCGTTAAAAAAAAAAAGGTAACTTTAAAATTTTTTTTTAAAAAAAAAGTAACGTGTAAGCTGATCACCAAAATTTGAAAAAAAAATATTTTACAAAGCTTTATTTTTTTAAAAATTTTAATTTACAATTTAGAATTTTTTAGAGGGATTATGCTTTCAAAGAACAGGTGGGGAAAGAATTTGTGCAAAAAATGTATTGCACCTATAGGAAAAAAAAGGCTTCCAGCTCTAAGAAATTAAGAAAAATTGTACTATAAAGCATAAGGGGTAAAGGGGAATCTTTTAAAAACTTTATTTTGCGGTATTATTTTGGGTATGGGGAAAAAAATTGTACAAGAGAATTTAATTTTCCGGTCAAAACATTTGCATGAAAACGATAAATAATGACAAAAAAAACTCGCATACCCAAAAATTATATTTTTAATCTTATTTTAAATTTATGAATTTATTGTTTTATTCCATTTTACAAGATTAATAATTTTTTTTGACATTTTCCCATAAAAAATGGCAAAAAAATGATAATTGAAGGGATAAAAAAATATTAAAATTTTAAACCCTTTATACCTTGAAAGGGATTCCAGCAATTGTTTTAGTTATTACAATTGCTAGTAGCTAATTAGTTATTACAGAGGTGTCAAAACAACACCGGCGGACGAAGGGGACATTTTCCTTTGTAATTTAAAAAAAATTTTAAAAATAGTCGTTGAAATTTAAAAATTTAGCACCCGGAAGGTGGGAAAAAAAGGGGCCCTAAACTTCAATTTTCTTTTTGCCGCCCAAAACCCTTTTCCCCAAAAAAAAATGTTTACCCCCCAACCCCATCACCAAACAACACTGGACAGACGGGAAATTTCTTTAAAAAATTTCTTAAAGCCACTTATACCCCCCTTTGGTGCCCTTTTAAGAAGTTCAATCCATAGGCAGGGTATCTTTTCAATTTCATCAACTCATACTAACGTTTGAAAGGATTTAATTGTTTTAATGCTGAGATTTGACATGAAATATTTGTGTAAAATATTGACATAATGGACGATGTGTTTATTACTGGAAATTTTAAATTTATTTTATCTGTAAAATATATTACCCACCTATCAAAAAAAAAAATGGATTTTTTACTGATATATTTAAAAAATAATAAATAGGGAAAAACCCCTACCGCATTCCCAAAGGTCGTTAGAAAAAAATGATACAAATCACGTCAGCTAAGATGTGTTAAAATGTGTGATGTGGCCCCAAAATGGTTCCGATGAATTGCAAAAATTTAAAAAAAACAAAATGGAAATCCAAACATCATTTCAAAAACCCTCTTTTTGCCCCAAAAAATAAATATCCATAAAAAATAATAAAAAAACATACATAATCCTTAAAGCCTTTTTGATATGAAATTATTTTGGCAAGAATTTAAAAAAGTTAGTAATATATATATATAATAATATATATATATATATATGTTTTAAAACTTCAAATTTAAAATTTAAGTTTTTTGAGAGAGAAAAAAACCCAAATTTAAAAAAAGGTTAGTGGTTATTTAGCATTGTCATCACTTCCCTATATTTACATTTTAAGCGTTTTTTTGTTTGTTATAGACTTTATAAATTGTGTTACGATGTTCAAGTCACGTGAATTTTTCAAAAATCCACGGAATTTTGATAAATCTTTTTTTTTCATTTTCTGGGCAAGGGGAAAGGGTTTCCCCTCTAAAAGTTTTTGATGCTATTTCACTTAGTTCTTCGTCTTGAACAAGGCGTTCTACATCACATTTATTCCTTCAATCTTAATGAAAAGAGACATATTTAAAATTTTTACTTCCCGCCATTTTGCAGATGATTTTTCCGGTTTTTTTCGGGTACATTTCTACCTCAGCAGAAAAAATTTAAAAAAAAGGTAAAAAAAACTGGTTTTCCCAAACTAATTTACTATAAAACTAAAATTACATTCTGTGTTACTGAAAAATATAAAAAAATTTTGAAACCCCTTAAAAATTTTACCCCAAGGGGGCGCTGCATCTATCAGATTCCCGGGGGTTTTTCTTTTACGGGAAAAGTTAATTTTATTCATAGTACTAAAATCTTTTACGTTAAAAAAATATAAAAAGGATGGGCGCGTTCCCGTTCACCGTATAGACTTGGCACCAAAATTAATTTTATTTTGCATCTCAGAGATTGCCCCCATATAAAAGGGAGAGTTCCCCCTGCAACGTTTTGTAAAACAAAAGATCGCTTTTTAAAAACGTGTTTCCATCATTGGAACCACCCCTTATTCCAAAACAATAATTTTTAATAAAGGACTATGTTTTTTTTTTATTTGCATTATAACTATATTTAAAATATAAAACTGTGTCTTAAACATTAGCACATACATATAGAAAGGGTCATGGTACCTAATGTAAGGAATTAATCTCTTATAATTGCACGCCTCATAATTTTTCAGGAGTAACTTCAATATAGCAGATTTTGAACTAATTAATCGAGGTATACATATAGCGTTGCGGTACAAAATGATTACTATTACTTCGTTCCTTTTTTATGTTTAAATTAGCATATTTTTAATCAAGATAATATGTGCTCAAATATAGCATGCCTTTTACAATTTTGTCAAGTATTTCTTAGTCTCTTGTAATTTCTAATCCATGTAACACATTTAGGACTTAATGAAGTGAAGCTTAGTCTGATAATTGGAGACTATATAGCCAGAAATCTAGCTGGAAAATATTTGGAACATTTATTAGTTGACACTACATTTTATGATGGCTTATATACAAGGTAAGGTTCACTAAGGTTATTGAATTTTTCATTTTGCATCTTTCAAATTCAGAATAAAGTTTTAAATGTTTCTTTTTATACATACTCTAACAGCCATTTTGGCAACATGCAAATATTTCTTTATGCGACGATTTTATTTCTTAAAACTAATTTTTATTTTTAATAAGGGAAACGAAATAGTACATGAGATGAGAATGAAATAAGTATTTACGGAAGGAAGGCATTAAGACTATTTTTGGAGGAATTCAGAAAATGGAACGAGATGAAAAAGATCAAATTTCAAGCTCTAACAGTCATTTAAAGAATCTGACACTCTAACTTCATCAAAATGCAAATTAATTAAATGGGCAGATCACTTTGAGATAATGGACAAGGACCGCACCGCTAAAAAAGTCTTCAATGCCCAACCAATTGGCAGACGAATAAAGGACAGGCCAAATCTTAGCTGGATTGACGGCCAAGAAAAAGATATCCTAGTTTTGAGAACTAAGAATAGGAAAACACTAGCAGAAAGAAGGCTGGCCTGTAAAAAATTCTTGAGAAGACCAAGGCACACTCTGGGCTGTCGAACCACTGAGGAAGGAAGGAATGGAATAGTACTAGTTATGGAAGCATAAATATAATTCTTAAATTGCTTCATATTTTTTTGTTAATATTTTGCCCTTTTTTCCTCTCCCTTCCTCACACACACAATTTTGGTTCTGAAATCTCTCGAGGTTTTAAGAATAGGAAGGAATACTATTAACTGAATATGCTTTAAAAACTTATTTAGAGGAAAGAAGTTTAATATAAAAGCATTTCAACTTAATTTTTTCTATTGTTATTAAAACCTTTTTCTAAAACTGCTGTTTGACTACACACTGTATGTAAATATCAAAATAAATACTTCAAAATCAAACTTTTATATTCTTAACCTTTAATTCTATAATTTAACATTATGCACCCTATATGCTTTCGAAGTTATAACATTACATGAAGAGAACATAAAAATTGAGTAAAACCATCTAAAAGTAAGAATTTTCGATTTATAAAGAGTGCTTTGAATGTGATTTGAATATATTTTGTTAAATATTGTTGTAATACATTAATTAAATTCTTGTAAAATGATTTGTAAAGTTCATGAAAAGATCTCGTGTCAAAGTTAATATCATCACACAATGAAAATCTTTTAAAAAGCAAATGAACTAAGAAAACGTTCAAGAAATTTTTCCACCAGCATATAATATGGTTCCATTCTCAAAATTCAATGTCATAGCGTATGTACAAAAAACAAATAAATTTTCCAACAAGTACATAAATTTAAAACTATTTTATTTTATTATTAATTTTTTTTTCAAGTTAGTGTTCTGTGGTATCCATTTAACACCTGTAAAAAACTAACTAAAGTGAATATTTGTAGATAACTAATTAGTTTTAATTCATAAGGCTAGAGAGAAAAAATTAAAAAAGACTTTAATAGACAGTATAAACTAGTAGCATTAAAAAAATATACGAAAGTATTAAAAAAAATCCACGATGATGAAATCTAAAATAAAGCGTTTTTATTGCTGTTGACGAAAACATAAAAATCTTCAACACATCCAGAATGTCAAATATAAGATTTCCTGACTTTTAATGAGAATATTCTCTGAGGGATCTTTAGTCCCTTGACATACAAATGAAACGAAGTTTGATGCACCCTTTTCCCGAGAGTGCGAATTTTTTTGTACCGATGTGAAGGGGAGGAGATAAACCTTTCGCATTCGAAATAAAATTGATTCGACGCACGATTTTCACCACTAAGAACAATTCTTACCGTTTCAGTGACGTCAAAGCTAACATTGACGCATGGAGTGAATGACGTGCCCTGGCTTCATTATATGTCAAGGACTTATTTATTAGACTCTTGTTTGATAATGTCAAAAAGGAAAGTCTAAAATCACGTCCTGACAGCAGTAATATAGTTCTCGGAAAACTTTACTATATTAATTAACTTCTAGAAATCTGATTTAACTATCATCTTTACAGGAAATTATGTAGTTGTATAAGTTTTGTAACGGTGCAATTGAAATTTTTATAGCAGTTAAAAAGGCGTCATAGCACAAAATAAAAATGCCTTTAACAAATGTATGTCACTGCTTAGAATTTTCGAACGAAATTTTAGTATGGCATAGAATTACTTAATTTGCTTGTAGAATTGTAAATTTTTTTCAGTATTACCAGCATTGTTATACCTTTATCTTTGAGTTTTTTTGTTGTTGTCAGTATATCACCTTCTCATGTTGTTTGAGATGAAAATTTCCCTCATTGTTTGAATTTCCGGGAATCCAAACGCAGAATCGGAAGAAAAAAACATTGAATAAATACTCAAAATGATTATAATAAAGCAATAATTTATTTTTATTAACCAAACATTACGTGATATGCAGGCAAGATAAGTTACAGGGAATAAATACACATTTTTACTTTCAACAGCTGAACGAGGTTCAACTCCAAGCCTCCTGACGAATCAACATCTAGCAGAATATTTAATTTCAGATATTAATACAGCGAAGTGTTTATATGATCCACAGACACTTTCTAATATATGGAGTAATACCGTCTATATACTCTACCTCACTGACTGAAATTCACACACATAATTTATATATCCTTCAGAGGTGATGTTCACTTGTATTGGAGAGTTGTACTATCTAAAAATGACAATTTGGCTGGAATGAAGAAAACCTAAGTTCAAGAGAATAGACTCCGCATTGTTACAATATATGTATGCATGTTTTCAATTCTTATTTTTAAGAAGATGTCTTAATACTTCTATTTAAAATAAGAGAACAATGTTTATGCACTTTAAAAGTTATATCTGAAAGCTACATCGACTCCCTTCAGTGTACTTCTGGGGCCACCGAAACCAAGTGGTCATCGTCTTCAGGTAATATGTGCGTTATTTTTTTCGTACTGTGTGCTCAAGTCCTGACACTACTTAAGTTTTATTATGTAGTCTATTTTTGTCAGATAACTTAGTTGCTTCTCAAAGTTATTCCGTGGAGATATAAGGTAATTTGAGGGTGGTGATTAAATCATTATCCATTTTAACTGACGATGGTCTAAAATTTTGAGATTTGTTGCCGATGGTTTACGTGGATTTTTAATCAATGAAATGTTTTACGAATAATACATAACATTAGATAGGGTTTTAATTTTTTGCGAGAATATAAGGCAGTGGTTTCTAACCGCTGATCCGTGAAAAATTTTTAGTCCCTGCAGAAAATTTGGAGCATTATTTACATTTTATAGAAGATTCACTTTCAGAAATGGAGAGTAACAAAAAGTATTATGGAATGAGGATTGCCATTATTTAAATTCTATCTACTACTTCTAACGAAATTCCTTTTAATTTAAGCGAATGTTAGTTACTTAAAATGTGTGTCTAAAGTCATTTAATGTGATAATAGAAACTATGGTAAAATAGTGGAGCAACGCTTCAGTTAGTTGATATTCATCTGCGCTGCCGGTTTGTTCTGGCTTTTCGTAAAGTTCCTTTTCATTGACATGGAAATGTAAGTAGAAACGTAAAAAAAAATGAGTGAGAATATCCACTAATTGGAATAATGGTACCCAAAATTCAAAAATTGATTTAAAAAAGAAAGGAAAAAAAACAAGAACAAATATCCCTCAAAAATGTATAATCCTTAAAGTTAAATTTTTCATTTTTTTTATCTGTTGTCTTTAACTCACATTATTACTACGTCTGAGTGAAAATTTTAAAAGCTTTTTTTTCTCAATTTCTAAAGCGTTCAGCTGAAATTTTCTATACATGATTACTCTGGATGAAAATACACAATACCTTCTTTAAAATTAGTAAACTCATTAAGCTAATTATTTAAAAAATTAGATACATCCCCGTTGGCATCATTTTTGGTGACCAAATTAGTCGATTTTTAAATATATTCGATAAACAATAGGGGTTGGAAAGACAATGTGTAATGTGTTGCTTGAAAAGAAATGAATATGTAAAGATAATTAAAAAAAAGATGATCTTATATCTGTCCTCATTACAACGTAAGACTGAGTATTACACCATGCTTCAAACTGTACCTGCATATATATATGCGCATGCAAACACAATCCTCAACCATTTGAAAAAGATGTACGGACATGACATTTTTTTGTAAGTGAGAAAGAAAAATTATTTTACAATATATGAAGCATTGTTCACGCCAAAAAGCAAACATTTAGGCTTTTTTGTATTCCACAATTTTAAGATATAAAAAATAGTGTGAAAGCTTTAAAACTGAAAATGGAAATAAAATTCTTCCATTTTTACTTTTTGTTAAATGCTGTAAAAATGCACAGTTTTCTGGAACATTTTAGTTTAAAAAAATTGACCACTTATTGGATTAAATAAATATATTGTAACTTTATTATTTCTACTAGTCTCATTTCACATTAAAACAGTAAACGTTTTCTGATTATTGTTATTATATAAATGTGCTTACATTAATTTTTCTAAATGCATATTAGTGGTCCAGCAGTATAAAAAATTATGAAGGTTCATGAAGCTTTACAGGTTGGCAACAACTGATATAGAGATACTAAAAAAACTATTCAAAAACAAATAAAGGAAAACCTTCCCAAGAGAAAATAAAGCAATTTAATTCCGTTCATCCAAATGAAGTCAACCATATGATCATTTATACATAACTCCTAAAAGCTGAAATTCAATATCTAAAGAAAAAAGATGCGTAGAGCTTAGTATACTTATAGTTCGTTTACATTTATATCTTTTTTCCAGTTCAATGCCCGTCAACGGCGGTTAGAAATTTGCTGCAATTTCATTAAAAGCTTGGACTTCATCCAAGATTAATTATATCCAGAAGCTTAAGAAAGTCTTTGGGGATAAGTGAAAGAGTAAAGTTTGATTTTAGGAAGCTTATTTCAAAAGGAAAAAAATAGGAAATATTTAATTAATTGTCCACTTACATATGTAACTGATCTCGCTGTCTCGTAAGTTTTCATAATTTATTGCTCTAAAAAGCAATTAATGTAATAAATTATTCTATCTGATTAAAAATAGCACATCTAAATGCCAAAATTAGTGCGCACAAGAATTTAAGCAAGATTGATTCTAAATGTTTTGAAAGCGTTATAGCTGTGACCTCAACTGTTTCAAAACGAAACTATTAAAAAATATCATGAAAACCAAAGATCATTTGTGAGGAATGAGAAAAAAGAAATATATTCTTGTTTTATATTAAATTATGTTTAGGAATAAATAATTAAAGTAAATATTTGTATAGTATTAATTTTTTAACCATAATCTCATGTTACGAATACAATATGGAAGAAAATTCTCAAATACTTTTGATTACATTTTTTATTACTTTATTATTTTTTACTCATCAAAATAGAACTAGAAAAATGATTAATGAAACATGTTCCTTGTGGTTATTGACTAAAATGTGCGCCAAATAAATAAAATTTCTAAGAAGTATAAACTAAATAATTTGTTTCAAATTGCATTTTATGTATGTTTAGTAAAATGTATACAAGAAAATATAAAAAAATATAAAAATTACTAAAAATGTATTTTTATTTCTTTTACACTACAGAAAGCTTTTTAAATTGAAAATAGGAAGAAAAATCATGTGAAAAAGTAGCATATATAAGCAGTACTGTTACATTTAAAAGAGAAAAATGAAACATAAGCTATATTTTAAACATTAACACTTTTACCACAATGGCATTAATTTTCTCGTTTATCATTTTATTCTCATATTCATAGTTATTTTTTGTTTTTCTGTTCTGTTAACCATAAAAGCGTGTTTTCTGGTTTTTAAAACAATAATTTATTTCTAACTGAACTCTTTGAACAATGGCTTAAAATATAGCAAAGCTCCAAAATAAAATTATTACATTTATACACCATAAAATCTGGCGTATAATGCGCACCGAGAATAACTGGCATCTATACTTTCGAGCTGCATTTTTAATTTTTGGTATATTCATCATATAACACGCTTCTTTGTTTTTACGAAGAAACCAGAAATGTAGTTGTATTTCTCTTATGTTTTGAAGTCATTTATTCGAGGTATTATTTCAAACTTTTGAAAAAATAGTGTATTTCTATAACTACAACACCTTCAGATCATGAAGCATGTCGTTTCTTTTAAATAAGTAGTATTTAGATATATGCTGAAGTGTTCATATGCTCATATATTTTTTTACCTTGAATGCCATCAATTTTATACCCAGCTTATAACACACATACCTAAATGTAGATGTTCATTTTTGGGTTAAACGTGTTCGCTGCCCGCCGGATGCATTATACGTATCAATAAATTAATTTGCACTTACCAATTTAGAATCAATATTGTTGTTTACTTTTAGAAGTTACCATACATTTCTTAAAACCAGTGCGAATAGATATTGCACAGCTTCCATTAAATAAATTTAAAAAAAATAATATATAATAACGTTAAGAAATTCAGAAGCAAATTTTATTTTTTTGTAAATTAAGGCAATTAAAATGATTTAAATTAATAAATTCAGACAGAGTTCATTGTATTAAATTTTTGGAAAACCAAACTTGAAAATTTTTGCATTAATTGAAAAGGCTTAATGATAAACTCTTTTAAAATACAAACTATATAATCAGTTTTTCCTCTTTTTTTTGTATTTTTTTATATTTGACACACAAATCACAACTAATTCATTACAGATGTAACGAAATATTTAAATTTGAGTTGTACATTAAAAAGAGCAGAGAAAATCATACACACACACACACACACACATACACACGCACACACACACACAATTTCTTAATATAAAAATTAGCATTACATCAATTATATAATCGATGTAGAATATATAGTGAAAAAATAAACATGAATTTAAAACTAGAAAACATTAACTGATTGTTTAAAAGAATTGTATGCTATGGAAATTGTTAATAGAATGTTTTTAACTCAGAAAACAGAAGTAGCGATACTTTTTATGAATTAAAAAAAAAAACAAAAATCAAAAAAAAAAATTAAAAAAAAATACAAATATTTTCAATTTTGTTCAAAGCTCGAGAAAAAAAAATTGTATCACTGAAATTCTTATGGAACCTTTTTAGGATTGTTTATTCTACTTAAGACTACTTAAACACATCTATAGATCAAAGAAATATTAATGAATATTTTTCTTTATATTGATTTAATGATGAACATATTTTTCTTGTTCTGCAAAACATTGATATTATTTCTCTTAGATGCTGAATATATATTATTTTTTAAATTGCTTTTCATTATAATCCTTTTATCTTTGGATCTGTGATAAGGCTTTATCAAAATGAATTATATTATTTCATTTAAAGCCTTAAGATATCAGGTGAAGAAATATCAAAAAATCTTAAAATTGTTTTGAAACTTAATAGAAACCTTAAAATAAGTCTTCTTAAAAAGGACACACACAATAAACCATATAAAAAGTCATAATTTTAAATTCTTTTAATGTTGAAGGTTTCTATTTTTTATTTTCTTCAACTGTTTTTATTTCACAGCATGTGTTTGCTTAATACAATAAACTTTAAATAATTATTCTAATCATATTTTAAATTTAGTACAACATCAATTTTTCCTTCTACACTTATAACATAAATCTTTACTTGAAGAAGATATTTCAGAAATACATTGAAGGGGAAATTAACGTTAGGCAACTTTTGATTCAGTCTAATGCAGCATATTATTTTCATTCGTGACCTACATCCTTTTACATCTTTTAAAGATATTTCCTATAAATTAACATTCAAAATATTCGTAACTTGGATTAAATAAGCTATAATAAAGGTTTTACTTTATTAAATATCATAAATATATATAATTATACTATTTCATAAATGTCAGCATTGAAGTTACTTATTCATAGTATTTTTATTTACATCAGAACCACGATTCATTCACTACACAAGACTTTTTACGCCTTGAGCAATTAATTCTTAACATAGAAATAGAGTTAAGGCTCAAATTTATTAATTTTAAAATTTAATGAAATATGTGGGAAAGAGAATACTCCCACAAAGTTTAATACACAAACACACACACACACACATATATATATATATACATATTGTTACGATGGTCGGGGTTTTGAGGATTTTATGCCAATCAGTCGCAAAGACCAAGACAGTTCTTTAAGAGCAATGATAATTTATTGTAGAAGATCCAATCCTTTAAATACAGGATTCAGCAGTAATATTCCCAAAATAAATCTCAGAAGGACTTTACACCTTCAACAGCACTCAGACACAATTATCGGTGTCTAAAATAAACGTATATAAAACATTATTCAAAAGCAATCACTCTGTCAACAGCCGAAGTAATAGCTATTCTCTGCAACAATCATACCGATACTAACTGATCGCTAATCAAAACCATGCTGACTCACTTTCAGCGAGCATCTCTTTCTATTTATATCATTCGCGGAAAATTCTAGAAAAACTTGCTTGCGTCATAGATCTTGAAATTAATGGATTTCCTTACTAAACTTTAGAAGAATCCAGAGGGTCCCGAACTCGCCAACATGATTACCAAGTCGCCAAGTTAGTCACCAAAAATGACGCCAACTTGGCTCTATCGCCAAGATTTCTCCAAGTTCCTACTGAATCCCCATTATAACGTAAAGGGGAAAAGCGCTGCTTGTGAATATTACAATTTTAACGTGAAATAAATCTAATTTAGAGAAAGATATATATAAAAGCATTACACATCCAAATACAAATTACTTACACTATTTTACAAAAAATTAATAACAATATGATACTTTGATACATTACTTCAAAGTAATACATAACCCAAAACAAAATTTACAAACGAGACAATTCGCAAAATATGACAAATCGACGTGAAATGAAAAGTTTTTAAATAGTGCATTAAGGTTAATGATTATTTTTTTTCAACAAATCATGTTTTTTTCCCTTGCTTCGAAGAAAATTTTCCTAAAGAATATGAAAAATGGCTGATTACTGTTAAAACGTTATTTGTACCAAAAGCAAGTTTTCAAATAATACGTAATCCACACATCAATGTACAACAAGTGAGACATGTAATAAATATAAGCAAGGAAACTTAAAAGTAAATAAAACAAAAGAAAATATTTTTTTAAAACCCCTTTTTTTTAAAAAACAATTTTTAAAAAATATATAAATAATGTAAAAATATAAAAAAATTAAATTTAACATGGGAAAAATCCTAAAAAAGTTCGTTCAAGGAAAAATTTCTTTTATAGGTTCATTTTCCTTAATAAAATTTTTGCCGCAAAAAAAATTTTTTAAATTCATACACACTATATTTTAAAAAAAAGAAATTTTTTCCAATTTTTTTTAAAAAATTAATATATGTTTTTTTTTATATAAACTTCCCATAAAAAAAAAAAGAAAGAAAAAAAAGGGAAAAAAGAAAAAAAAAATGTCGAAAAATTTTCCGTATTTTCAATTTTAAAAAAATTATTTTATCAAAAAATTAAATAAATTTTTAAAGGACATTTTATAATTTAAAACATACAAAAATTTTAAAAATAATTTTTAAAAATTAGAAAATGGGGGAGGGGACAACTCCCCTGAGAGTGCAGGGGATATCGAAGATTTTTCCCAGAAACTGGGAAAGGGGGGGTTATCGGTTGCACTTTTTGGGAAGAAATATCCAGACCTATTGCTCTCGCGAATTAGGATCTAAAAAAAACCAAGTTCAAGATTTATGAAACCATAAAATGTATTAAAGAGAAAAAAATTGAAATGTTCGGGAAATATTTTTAAAAAATGGGGAAAAAAAAAACAGTCACAAAAAAAAAAGTTCATTATATGGAAAATGAATTTCACTTTAAAGTTTAATTTACGAAGAAAATCGTAAAATTTTAAAAAAGGTTCCCCAGGAAAAATTCGCAATATAGAGGGTTTGTTATTTGTTTTTTTTCGCCCGTATTATAAGGGCTTTTTTTTGTTTTTAATTTTTACTTTATATAAAAATTTGAAAATAAATTGATTTAAAGAAAATTTTAATAATTTTATCAAATTTTTTTTAAAACCTCTTTATTGAAATACAGAAATAAAATTTATTATGTATTTTTTTTAATTTAAAAATAAAATTGCTTTTTTTTTAAAAATTAAAAGTATTGTTTGTTTTATTGTTTTTAATTTTTTCAAAAAAACACAACCAAAAAAAGTCAAAACTAGATTTCTTTTTTTTAAAAATACTAAAATGACTTTTTAAATTTTAAAAAAAGTACATTTCTTTTTTTAATCAAAAGTTAAAATTTTAATGGTACCTTGACAAAATAATTTTTTGAAAGAGGGAGGAAAAGGAGGGGTTTTTTCTAACATTCAATTATTCAAGCAATGATTGCATAAAATAATCAAAATCCTCCAATTATTTTATCCATATTTTTTTTTCACAGGAAAGGGTTTTTTTAAAATAATTTTCCTAAAAAAATGCTAAAGCCAAATACTTAGGGAAAAAAGGCCGGAAAGGTTCTATCTTAAAAATTCGCTCATAAGAACCCCATAAATTTTACAAGGTCCAAAATGATGAAAATTTTTTTTTTCTTTTTCTTCTAATTTATATGAAAGGGGGAATGCCCGCTTTAAAACCCTCAAGGGGATGATTTTTTAAAAAGTCACTCTTTCTGTAGTTTTTAATTTCCCAAAAAATTTATAAAACAGATTTATTTTTAAAAAAAAAAATACGGGGGAAAGAGAAAATTCATTTTTTTTTCTGATCCTGAAAAAACGTGAATAAAAAAGTCTAACAAAAAAAATCCAAGTAATAAATTTTGTAACTGAACACATAAAAATAAAATTGATTAAAATTTGTTATGAGTAATAATGTTGGGGAAATTTTTTTTTTAATTAAATGGGAATCCATTACACTTGTAGAATGCCCAAAGGGAAACAAATCATTTTAATGTTCACTACTTCTGGGGTTAAAACAATAAGTAAATAAACTACCCATATATATTATTTTAATTAAACTTTGTTGAAAAAAGCTTTTTCTTGGCTTTTGATATTTTCTTCATTACATTTTTTTTTCTTTTTTTTTCTTTTTTAATTTGGGAAAAAAGATACAGGCTTCCCGGAAATTTAAATTTTTTAGTTTATACAATACTTAATGGGGAAAAATAGAATGTTGGAACATAATTTATTTTGAACAAAGGGTTTTGGGCCCCTATTTATTCCGGGAATATTTCAAAAAGGCCCATTTTTTAAATTTAAAAAACCTTGGCTAAAAATAAAACAAATTGTTTGATAAGATATATCATTGCTATTTTTCCCCCAAAAGGAAACAAATAAAGGCCCTTTATATTCATTACAAAAAAAAAAAAAATTTTGCTTCCCCCCATTAAAACTTCAATTCCCCTTTCAAAAAAACTAGTTAATTTTTTTTCAATTATTTAGGGAAAAGTGAATTCTTTAAAACCCTTTTATACTAGGTTAAACAAAAAAATTTTTGAAAAATTCTTATCTAAGATCAACTAATTTATTAATAAACAAGTATTACACCTATATAAATATAAATATGGTTTTTATATATGACCCTCATTTCAAAACCCTTTCAAAACCCATGACTATGAAAAATTTGGGATGTAAAAATTTTTTTCAGGAGAAGGGTTTTTTTGCTATCCTTTTTTTTTGAGCCCCCCCACCAGGGGGTTTCAGCATATAAAATTTTTAATTCCCTTCATTTATACCCAAATTGGCCCAAAATGATTCCCCAAAAAAATTTTCCCCTTTTAATCGCCAAAATTTTAATGTTAAGGGAAAAGCGTTGCGTGCGAATATTTAAATTTTATTAAAAAATAAAAATACAACAGAAAGTAATATTAACGTATTTACACATCCAAATATAAATTATTCACGCTTGTTTAAAAAAAATTAAATTTTACAAAAAACTTTAAAAAATATGTTAATTTGATGAGAAGAGATCAGCTTAGGAATGTGTTTTTAAAAACAAACCCGCAAGGGGGTTAGGGGGGGGTTTTAAATAAAAAAAACCTTTTTTTCAGCTATTAGATTTACAGACTTAAAATTTAACAAGAAAAATTTTAAAAAAAATAACCGCATTTTACAAAAAGAAATACCCTTTTCCCTACCTTTTAAAAGTATGAAATCTATTCCCAGATATATTGCATTTCTGGATTACCTTTTTTATTTCTTAAAACCCATGAAAGCGGAATATATAGAATTCAAATATATTATTGCTTTGAATTTTTATATATCATATGGAATACTATATATAAAAAGTTTCAGTAAACTTCAAGATATGAAACAAAAGTAGCTGTTATTCCCCAAAAACAGAACGGTTCTTTTTTACTTTTTCATCAAAAAAAAAAATTGGATGGGGAAAAAACCCGATATCACTTCCTTTAAACACATATTCTAAGTATATTTTATTAATTTTTTAGTATCTGGGTCTTGTCTAAGGAAAAGGTTTGACTTAAAACCATTTTTACTTCTCAAGAAAGCATTTTTAACCCTCTTACTTGGAAAAACAAGTTTCTGATTACTTTTGGGAAAAGCCTTTGAATAAAATAAGTTTCTTTAGCTTAACCTTTTATATTTTTACATGTGAAAGAAAAAATACTTTTTAAATTTTTTTTTTTACATAAATTTTAAGAAAGACAAATTTCTTGTAAAAGAGAGGGAAAATTTTAATTAAAAAAATTCCCCTTTTGGGGACAATGCAAGGTTTTAAAAAAAATTTTTTGATAAATTATACAAAGTATTTTTCTTTTTGGGTTGGTTTTTGAATTCATTAACATCATTTATTCTTTGGGAATAATGGAGTTTTTGTTCTTTTAATTTTTGGGCCTGAATTAAACGCTTTCAATTTTTTTTGTATAAGTATTTATTTTTATAAAAAAATTTTAAAAACAACATGTCCCTTTGAAAACCACTGTGATACCTACTTTTTAAATAAAAACTTAAAAGAAAAAACCCCTTTTAAAAAAACCTTTTTTATTTTCTCAATTACTTTAAAACTCAATTATTTTTATTATCGAAATCAATGCAAAATTTTTTATTTTACAAAAAGAATATAAGAACAATATAAAATGAAAAAATGAAAAATACAAACGGACGGGGAAATGAAATTAAGTTATTATAGTTTTGAAGCCTTTTTTTATTTCACTTGGGGGTTCCCCTTTTTTTTCTTCAAAAAGCATTTATGTTTGGGTATCAGGGGTAAGTTATGTAGAGGTATGAAACATAAAAAATACTTGAAAGTCACAAATTAAATCAGTATGTGGTAAGATTTTGCATTACTATAGTTGTGAACCACTATATAAAACTTGTTAAAATAAGTTTCAAATAAATAAAAATTCAAAGGATTTTTCCCTTTCCCTTTTTGGGTGTGTTTACAACAGATTTTAAATTTTTAAAAAAAAAAAAAAAAAAAATAATTTGCCAAAGAAATTTTCTGAAAAAATTTTATTGTTTACTTGTTAAAAAGTAAAAGTAGATATATTTCCTTAAAAATTAAATTTCCCCTTTTTGTACGAAAAAGTGTGAACGGGAAAAATTTTGGGAAAAAAAGGCGACTGTTGGGAAAACTTAGGGGTAATCAATTTTTATAGACTGAACTTATATATTCATAACGTAAATATATGTTCCGTTTTTTTTGCTTGGGAAAGAAAAATATATACGCCCTTTTGAAAAAAATTTTTTAATTTAAAAAATTTTTTGGAAAAAAAAATGAAAAAATAAAAACAATTTTAAAAGTAAACCGGGAAGGTTTTTTATTTTTTTTTTTATTGTCTAATTTAAAAAATTTAAAACAATGATTTATGAGCAAAGAAGATCCTCTTTTTCTTTCCCCCAAAAAAATTTTTATTGTTGGGGGAAGAGAAATATAAAATAAAAAGAAATAAGTCTGAAAAAAAAACACTACTTTCAGTCTGAAGTTATAAAAATATTTTCTAAAGAAACACTTTAATATAAAATACTATACTGCTTAAAGTATTACCGAGTATAATTTATGATGTAAAATTGCTTAAAATATATTGGAGAATTATTCCTATAATAAATATAACTGAAATATATAATGTCGTTAAGAAGTTTGTGTGAATAATTTATATATCTGGATGTTTAATGCGTATATTTTACTTTATGTTGTATTTATTTTATGTAAAATTTCTAATATTCGCAAGGAATGCCGTTCCTTACATTATAATATCGATTCAACGGAAGCATCGCTAAATCATCACGATAGAGCCAAATTGGCATCATTTTGGAGATCATGCAAGTAACCTGAGGAAAAATTTATCAAATTTGGTGACTAATTTGGCGAGTTTGTATTCCTATAGATTCTACAGGAAAATAGTGGAGAAACCCACCAATATCACGATCTATAATGCAAGTAGTTTTTTCTCGAAAGATCCTTGGGGCGTTTAAATAGGGAGTAGACCGATTGTAGTACTGAAATCCAAAAGAGAATTACTATGGCTAATAGATATCTTAATGAAATACGAAAATATATGAAAGCAAATTTCATCAAAAGAAAAACAAAGTTTTACTGTATAAATGTCTTTTGAGATCAGTATTAACTTATGTATGTGAAACTTGGTCCATGTCTTGAACAGAAGATAACAGGCTAAGTATCTACGAAAGGAAGATTTTAAGATTTATTTTGGGAGGAATTCAGAAAAAATGGAACGTAGCGAAGACGATCGAATTTCGAGCTCTATAAATCAAAAAAAAAATCTGACATTGTTCAATTCATCAAAATACAACGAATGAAATGGACAGGTCACGTTTCCAGAATTGACGAAAATCTCACCACTAAAAAAGTCTTCAATGTCCAAGCAATTGGTACACAAAGAAAGGGCAAGCCAAATATAGTGACCTAGAAAAAGATCTAGTAGTTTTGAGAATTAAGAATTAGAAATTACTAGCAGGAAGAAAGCTGACCTGGAAAAAGCCTCTTGAGAATGCCAAGGCCCACCCACCCTGGTCTGTCGAGCCACTGAACTAGGAAGGAAGCTCGCCAAAACTCAGTTAGTATTGTTTTGACTAGCGATTTGCCTTGGCCGTTGAAGTGTCGACCAGCGATTAGCGATTGCTTCGGTTGTTGAGAAGAACGAGTGAGTGCTTGTGAATAATCACTTACATGCTTGTATTTTAGACACTGATAGTTCTGTCTGAGCGCTGCTGAAGGTGTGAAGAACTCCTGAGACTTATTCTGCGGATTTCTCTGTATATCCTGTATTTCAAGGATTATTCTTCGACCATAAATTTAATGGCTTGCTCTTTGCGACTAATTTGCATACAATCCTCTAATCCCCAATCAATATATTATTAACCAATTTTAAAAATCTTGAAGTTTGTTTATAAAAAAATTTGTTTTATTCAATACTTTATGGATTGGCTCATAAATAAGTAAATATACCTAAGCGTTCTCATTGCTCCTAACAATAACTACCATATATAAATTTAAAATTGTGCATTAAATTAACTGAACATGTGTCTAATTATATAATTGGCATTTTGAATTGATCAGTACATCGTTTTTCTATTTTAAATCTAATATTGTGCTTGTAAGTCAATGATTAAATATTTTTATATTTAAGTAACTGAATTATAATTTAAAATATTGAATTTCTATTATAATGTCTTTTTCGAAACGAAAACAAAACATATAATTCATGTAAATGTGCAAAATCATATAAAACTTAATCTTAGCCACATAAAGGTATGCTATTTAAAATATTGTAAATGAATGAAACATTAAAAAATAAATTATTCATTGACTTTATAATTTAACTATTACGGCTCAAAAACACATTATTCACTGACTTTATAATTTGATAACCACTTAACCCGTGATCACTCGCGCAGAGTGTTCTATACACCCTAGCCTCCTAATATTTCAAAAAGAATGCGCAGAACCACGATTTTTTCTGTAGCTGCACATTTTAGTTCATTGAACCTTCAGGCCTGATGCAATCGCTGTTACTTGGACGATTGGAACGTAAAGACCTTCAAAGGTTTATCTGGGGATGCTGAGAACTCCCTGTGAGCAGTTGAGCATATGGATACAGTCAGCTCTGAATATTTGGGAAAATGATTAATATATTATTTTTCTACTTTCTACTATCCTTATCATTAATTATAAAGTATGTTTATTACTGGTATATCCATTTTACTCGAGATTTATGAAAAAATATGAAATTATGCATTTTAAGATGAAAATTTTGTTTGTTTAGATTAAATTAATGTTAGAGTCCCATTTGTATGCAATCAATTTAATAAGTTTATTTGTATAATAAAAAAAACATTTTGTACTTTTATAAATATGACAAATATTAAATTTTTTTTTCATATTTAAGCACAAGTGTAAAAAGTCGGGGTGTTTTTTCCCCGGGTAACCAGGGTAGCAAAACAGGGCGGACCCCGGGTTAATTTCAGATTTGATGTATTCCTAGTTACATCAACCATTGTAGAAACTTTAACTTAAAGTAAAAATTCAATTATACACGCTCTATCTGAAACGGTTGCAAATACGTGATTAAAATCAAAATCGAGAAATGCAATGAAAAGAGCTTTTCTCAAACTGTAGAGCATGCCCCTCTAGGGGGAGTTATAACTCCACAAAAAAAAGATAAGTATATTATATAAAAGGTCGAAAAAAAAATTATTTAAAAAAATTACTGAAAGTAAACAAACAAAATACATTCTGGCATTATAAAATACTCATTTGTACTGTTATAATTACTTTATAAATGTATCAGTACTACACAATGTATTTTATAATTAATTATCAATGCTAAGAAGAAGTTTAATAATTATCAGTGACCCCATGCGCTTGTCATATATAAAATTATACACACAAATATATACCAGCGTATGTGTTGTATTGGGGAGGGGGATGAAAATGAATAAATAAATAAATTCTTCGCAAAGACTGTCTAGGTCACTTTATTGCATTCCCAAAGCCTTCGGAATAATTTTATGGATAGTAGTGCAAAGAGAAGATCGTACTTCGGAAAAACGTATGTTTACGTTCGGGGCAATTAACGCATTGGCTCAGTGATCACTTAAGAGTTTAAAGTCGTACTGTTGCTTTAGTGTGTCAAAATATAGTATTATTGAATTCAATACATTGTTATTGCTTGGAAGGAGCGGAGTGATGAGATATATGATTGAATATTCGGCTACAAATATTGAAAGTTTGAGAAACACAGATTTAACATAAGATCAAAAATACTTCAGAAAATAATGTTGATTTCGAAAGAATATGATTAAATTATTCTAAATATAGACACGAAATTAAGAGTATTAACAAATGCTAAATTACTATAATTTTAACTTCTTATTTAGTGAAACAGAAGCTGCACCTAAAATTAGCATCACATTTAAGAAATGCATATTAGTTTTAGAATTGATCCTTAAATAAATCTAGAATCTGGTCATTGTAAAAAGCAAATTTTTAAAATACATTATCGTACCTGTGTTATATGTACACAGTGCGTTTTATTAATACATTACCAGATCAATCGACTGCAGAATTATTTCATTTTAGCATTTTTCTTTCTATTTTAATAATTTTCTTTTGTTGTTTCTTAATGATTTCATTTGAATTATTATTCAAAAGTTTTTCTTATTTGTTATAATGAATTGCGACATATTTTGTAGCATTTTGGGACTTCTTTTGATTATTTAAATTCTCCTAATTGAAAATTTAAATATTAATTTTATTTTTCATAAAGAAACTTGAAAAGTTATCTTAATGAATCGCAACACAATTGAAGCACAATGAATGATGAAAATTCACTGACTATAATTATTTATCAAAACTTAGTAGCGTTTTGAATGTGTCTCAAAGTGGAGTTTGTGCATGGCTAATTACTCTTCCTACTTTTCTTACTAATTACTTCGAAGTGAATTCACTTCAAGGCTTTCATTGAAATGTTTTAATTAGTTCCTTAGGTGCATATAAAGGGAAAAGGAAACATATTGTTTGCTTCTAGATGTAATTTGGTTTCTAACAATACGATTTTCTTCATCTTGATTTAATTGGTATCCGATAATTAAACATTACTAAATTTAGAAATTACACCAGGCTTAAAGTTTTTGTAATGTATGTTTTCTTTAGTTTAAATGGGCTTAAAATGCAATATATATATAGATACATATAAAAGAATAAAAAAACACATAAAAGATATAAATACTCTATTAAAAATAAAAAATAAAAAGTACAAGTGGTAAGATATATCCATTATGTTCTTTAAAATATTTTTGTGTAAAGTACTAATTTTTTTTCTTATTAGGTTTATATAAAACTACAACCTTGAAAATGATTCATAAAACTAGCTGAACAATTGTATGATTCTAATATTTCACCCATATACCATCCCAATTTCAATAAATTAAAATCGTAAGCACTTTAGTATCAAACATGTTCACAAGTAAATTAAGTGCAAATAACTAAAATTTTATGCGCAGTCTTCAGAAAAATATATATCTAGAAATTTTATTGGCGTTAAATACTTTTAAAAATGATTTAAATATGTATATACATGTGTTTTAAATTTTCAAACGAGTGATGCATTACTAATTACAGCTATTGCATTTGATTTATATTTCCTTCATTTTTACAACTATTTACACTTATATGTATAGGACTTATTTAAATATTCCTTAAATAAACAACTTGTCACCCACAATTAAGTTTCCATAATTCTATGATTAATCCAGGTGATATAGGTTTCTTTGCGATGTTAATGGCTTTGTCCGAGTGAGCGAAAATATCCAGTATTGTGAGAATTTTTTGATTGGTACACAAAGCATTTTAAAAAAAGTCTTACTGTTTTACATATCTAATGATATAGAACTGGAATTACAGGTTGTTTTAAAATAAGTGTGACCAAATTTAAAAGCATGTAACTTTTTATGGTAAATTTTAATAATTTTACAACCAGTTTTAAAAATGAAACATTTAAATTATCCATAATTCATTTAATAAATGAAGTTATTAAGTATTTAAATAGAATATTGAGTATTTTTTGAAAAACCATAAAAAGAAAAAAAAAGTTTTTGTTATTCAATTTCACCAAATCTGGTGATTTTCGATGTTTATAGGCTCACCTTCTTTTTTAGTGCAACCTTTCATGAAATATAACGAGCTGAAAGTTAATGCCTTCAAACTTAACATATCGATTGCAAGTAACGGTAATTTTTAAACAAAAATAATGCTAAAATATTTCTGGCAAAAAGGGAAAAAAACTAAAAACTGTATTAAATATTGAATTAAAATTGTGAGCATTTTTTTTAGAAGTTCGATACACGGGAAAAAGTTTCATACAATTATATTTATAAATGAAGAAGTTAAAAAAACTTTGAATTTGATAAGTAGTTATTAAATATTTAAAATTTGAGTATTTTCTTAAAAATTCATAAGAAAAAGTTATCGACATTTTATTTTTAAATAAATAAAATGCCGTCGGTAATAATTTTAAAATAAATTATACCGTATCGTGGCGAAGTAAATGATCTTTCCGATTCTGTAACAATTTTTTGTCTGAGTCTCATGAAAAAAATTAGATCGTGTCTTAAAACTTCTGAAAAAAAAAAGAAGTTCCGAGATTTTGAAGTCCCTGGTGGGGAAAAAGGCACTAATTATGCGTTTTAAGATTTTTATTTAATATCTTTTTAACTAATTGAAACATCGGAATATAAATGGTCAAAACAGATTTCAAGGTTCATTACCGTTTTTTGGTACCTTCGGAGAGTTTTTGAGTCGAGCGGATCGTGAGAAGATAGGGTCCCATAGATAGTCGCATAGTCGCATAGATACGTTTTTTTATCTTACGAATTTAAATAGTGTAGATGTTTTCGTATGAAAATTTGAAAGATATTTAGAGAAAACTGCATCGATTGTTGTTCCATGTCTTGTGGTAGGCTCATTTCGGTTATTTTTCATTTTATACATTTGTAGTTCTAATTTATCTTGTAGAAAGTTTGAGAAGAGTTGTCCATCTTCGGAAGTGAAATTAGCATTGAAATATTCCGCTAAAATTAGTGGTAACGTATTGTAGTTTTCTCCTCATTCTTCAGAGCCTTCTCCACATTAAATCATAAGTCTTTTATAAAAAAACTTTATAATATTATTAAATGAGTTATTGAGCGAAATGTAAACACCTGCCATTATGATGTTTGTTCCAACGTCCAAAACACAATGAGCAGTAAATATATCATCAATGGATGACTGACCAATATCGATTTCCCGGATATATCGTAATAAAATGTCCATGTTCGAAGTTACTGTATTCGGGGCATCATTTGACTTCTGTTAAATTGCCACTCCTGATGATCTAACCTTTTTACCCTTAAATTTCGCAATACAATTAAAATTCGAGATGTCAACATTTTCATCGTCATTTTAACAGGTTTCTGATAGAAACAAAATAATGCTTGAATCAATTACGGGATCGCTCAAGTCCAACCTTCACTAACACTTTTATATCTCTCTCAACTTCCTTTCGCCTCACCCGATCACACTTTTCGTAACGCTCTAGTCCCGCATTCACCAGCTTACTCCCCAAGTCAAGCACGTGTAAAGAAGTTTTACTTCAAAAATGGTAACAAATTCAGTAGGACAGGTTGTTTTATTAAGATATTGCTTGAAAAAGTTACAAATCATTGTTAGTATATCCACCTCTGGCAGCTCTATAAGCCGAAATTTGCCATGGCATCCGATAAATTAGGTCACCTATGACATCATGCTGTAATCTTTACCCCTGGCCATTCACCAGCGTACTCCCCAAGTCAAGCATACGTAAAGAAGTTTTACTTCAAAAATGATAACAAATTCAGAAAGACAGGTTGTTTCATTAAGATATTGCTTGAAAAAGTTACAAATCATTGGTTTGTACATCCACCTCTGGCAGCTATATAAGCCGAAATTTGTCATGGCATCCAATAAATTCTGTCACCTATGACATCATGCTGTAATCTTTGCCGCTGGGCAATTAATACATGGGTATTGCGGGACTGCTGCAGTTGCTTTCCAAGTGTTTCAAATAGGCTTTATTGGTGAGGGGTCTGCTGACCTGGCTAACCGTTGAAGAGAGAGAGTGCGTCATGTCCTTGAAGACATTGCCAGGATAGCCACGATCTATAGTATTAACGAGCATTGTCTCCATGATAAGAGACACAGGACGGAAGGAAATGATAGCATAAACAGTACAACTGATGTTAAAAATCCACCCACGTACGCCTCAAAAGTGCGTTTAAAGGACAACTGAGATTGGAGTGTCCCAAATAAATCTCCCCACCTGTCAGCCAACTTGTGTAATAGTCGTATGCTTCTAACCGCAAATGGATGTGACCAGTGACCGGGTCCTTCCATACCTATGCGCTGGTAATCAGCTGTGAGACTAAATCGACATTCATCGTTGAAGATCACATGCTACTGTAGGTCACTCTCCAGCTTGCCCAAGGTCAAACAAATTCCAATCGACTTTGTCTGTGATGCGGAACCAGTTGTAGTCCTTATAATGGTCTTCGGCGCATTTTACCAACGTTCATCCAGTCTCCGAATGGTTTCCCTTGATACCCCCAGATAACTGAAAAGAGGTAAATGACGTCAAATTGATTCCAGTGACGTTGTTGGTGAGAGTGTAACCGCTCTTTTGGTTGCCCGATTATAACTCTTATTTGTGTTCCTGGGACGTCCTTATTTTCCGCGAAGGTAGATTATCCCTTTCGGAGCGCATTGTTGCCAAAATTAAGCAATTATCATTTCGCTCCAACCGAGGTGGCTGCCGATACCCTGGTTTGACCAATCTGCTTCTCTGACACTCCCTTTCTCGAAGTGTGACAGTTGTTCGTGCTTTCGCCAGTTACGTGTCCGAGGCATCTATATATATACAGACACAAGACCATCAATCCAAGTTGACAGATTTTGTTTAAATAAACTGAATGCGCAAGTAATCAAGCTTTTCTTAGATTCTCCCAGCAGATTCCCATATGCAAATATGCTTATTATGCTGAAATTTTAATTATTTGCAAAATCTACAAAGGCTGCATTCTGCCAGGTTTCGAGATAATAGCGCAATTTCTTCAGGGTGTTTATTTATTTTTGTGACC
Organism: Trichonephila inaurata madagascariensis; assembly: GCA_019973955.1. Lineage (NCBI taxonomy): Eukaryota > Metazoa > Arthropoda > Arachnida > Araneae > Nephilidae > Trichonephila > Trichonephila inaurata. The sequence continues at coordinate 112,308 of BMAV01015893.1, forward strand.
CAGTGTATTTCAAGGACCCTACATATTTTGCTGTGATATATTTTTTGAACATTTATAAAAACAAAGTAATTGTAATGAAATTATTTTCGAACATTCTAATAATGTCCATGATTTGGTAATATTAATGTAAAGGAAAAATATACGTAGAAGTTGATCAAAACAACACGCAAGAGAAATCAAATTATGTGCTTCCGGGTAAAAAACTAATTCTAATGCTAAAAATTTTGAAAACGATATAAAAGTATTTGCCCTAAAAAATAAATTAACAGCAATTAAAAATTTCAAGATTGATCTTTCCATCAAACTATACGTTTTGATGAGCTCATAACCAATGTACTTATTTTTATATATAGCAATGAGGAACAATGAATTCATAAACTGTATGTAAAAATATTTTAAGAAAAATTTGCGTAGAATGTGTATCAACAATTTTGTATAAGTGAAGAGTAAATTTACAAAAGTATTCCAAACATTTACGAATTTTTATTCTTTGTGTTTAACTCAGATTTACTTGTTTATAATTATTATTAAGTAGTTCCTAAGAGAGTTAAGGTTTAAATATTTTGAAAAACAAAATGATTAATCTCCAACATTTTCTCATATTTGTGAATTAGAATTGGTTTTAAAGTAATCCTCTTAAATTTTTTCTAGTTTTTGCGCTTTAATTGCTTGTCCAATGTAATTTTCTTCCAAATTGTGTTCTTTTGAAAAACAAATGAGAAAATACACTAACTCTCACGTTGTTTTACCTCTTGTTAAAAATATGAAATGCAAATTATATTTAGAGGTCAAATAATAAAATTAACTCTACATTTTACAAAATAATATTTATTTTTAGAAATAGAAAATTGAAATTTTTATATTTCTTTCAGATTTAAGAATTCTGTTTTAAAACAATTATTCATTATCAAGGGAAAAAAAAAATCAGATAAATAATAAATCGGATAAATAAAAATACATATAGATTTTTCTATTTTCCATTATGTTGAATTATGAACTAAAATAAATAATTTATTCTTTATTATTCCATGAAGTTGAAAACCAATTTTAACTTATTGGTTATAATAATATGTCTCTAAGCTCTAGTATAATAAATGAGCAAATATATTAAAAATCTGATGAATTCTAAAAAAAGTACATAATAATATATTTGTTACATTTTAGAACACTCTTATGAAACCCAAATTATTTATATGCAAAAATGTTTTAGTTCTAAATTTCATTCGTCATTACAGAACAAACATTTCTTTTTAAATATCATGACTAAACAAATTCTATTCCAATTGAGAACATTCAAATGAGCGAAAAAATACCCCTCGCTTAGCTAGTGTTTTAGCTGCCACTGGCGTGTATATACGTCTTTATTCCGAATCTTTGCATTTCCTGCTGTTTTCAAAACTACTCTTAAGGCTTTAGAATGCAATATAACGACCTTGAAAGAGTTTGCGAAGGATTTACTTATTTCAGAGAAGGACTTATTTATTTATGTATTTTAGTTTCCCACAATACTCCCCACAATTACTCGCATTTGCGAGAAAGTTATACTTGTGGACGAATGTGCAACTTTTTGGCATTTAAAGGGAAATTTAAAAAATAAAAGAATAAAATGAGTAGTTGATTTTATTTTAACTTGTGAAAAAGAATGATGGAGTTTTTTTAAATATGTGAATGCATTTTTTTCAACCATTTCAGTACTTTCAACGTAATTTTCTTTCACCATTAATTCTGCACATCTAATTCATCACATGGTCATTAATCACCAGAATACAGCTTTGTTGGCAGATCTTACTGTAATTTATACATTGATTGTACATTTTAAGCATAAAATCTAAAGATTAATCCCAAAATTCCACACTGCATATTTATGAGCTATTTTTTTTCTTTATTCGAAGACATCCCTTTATTTTAAGTAAATTTTAATTTGGTTAAGTATATTTTGATCCTCGTCTAAAGTTTTCCCTAAATTTTCGTATTGTTTTTTGGCATTTTTAAATTACATTTAATGAGATTTGTGCTACAGTCAAACACACACATAAAAATACATGTATTTTTTTTTTCATTAGCATTTATCACTCTCGTGAATACGTGAGTGAAAAAAAACCTTCTGTGCGAATTTTTTAAATTAGTTACTAGAATATCAGAAATGTTTTCAAGCAAATATATATATATATTTGGTTTTATAGTGTTCTTCAAAGAAGATAACTTTATCATTTTATTAAGTCGTCATTAATAAACAACTTTTTCATGATAAGAGTAATTTACATATTATATGAGTTTAAAAAATTAAACTCTAAATGGGACTGATTTAAACAAAGGGAGAAAATGGACAGAACAAATAAATGAATTTAAATTAGATATCATAGACTAATTAGAAAGGAGAGATGTGTGAGTTGAATAAAATTTATATTTATCGAAATATAAAGCCTCCCCAGGGAATTTTACCACCATTAATCTAAAAGTAATTCTCACTCAAAATGATAATAAGATTTGTGTGAGAGAGAGAGAATAAGTTTCTTTGTACTGTGTTTTGCAATACGATAATAAAATTTAGCATCTAGTTAAAAATTCAGATTGTGTGCCTCAACAAAAAGATTCGTAACTTCAACTGCTTTTTAATTTGATTACCATTAGCATTTAAATCCAATAAATAAAGTAAAAATAAAAGTACTAAAAACTATAATACTTTATGCATCTTCTTTCCGTGATAATTATAGTATATACATAGGAGGGAGAAATCATTATGAACACTTACTAAATAACACGTGACACCTCTTTTTACCGGCAAAAAAGACTGCAATTCGCCTTGGAATATATATACCAAAACTCTTGGTGAACTACTGGAGACAGGTTGTATCAATTGTCTAAACAGTGGTCACCTAAAGTCGATGTATTCTGACATGAAGATGTTTGATCTCTGAGCTGCGTTTCTGAGCTGCGCTCAATTAGATTAAGATCCATCGAGTTCGGAGGTAAGGATATTAATTGGAGTTCTTTAAGTTCCTCAAACCCTTCTAACATAATTCTTGCCTTTTGACATGGGGGGCCTGCCTGTTGGAAGGTTCCATTTCCAGTAAAGGAAATAGATGTCATATAAGTATGCTTCTCATCCGCAATTATAATCAGATAGTCTACAACTTCCACGGTCCCTTTTACCAGAAATAAGGTTCACAGAATCACGCATGACAGCGTTTCTCCAAACCATAATATCACCATCACCATTCTGTGTACATAGAGGAAGCAACCGTTCCACTCTGAAAGATGGTGCACCCTGACATAACTATTGGTGTTATGGATGAGAAATCATAATTCATCTCGATCAGGAAACCGTTTTCCATTCATTAAAGGACAAGTATGTATGTTTCTAAGCCCATTCTGGGTGTAGTTGGCAATGAAGCTTTGTCAACATAGGCCTACGAGTGGGATGTTTACTGGGCAACTCCAAATCCAACAGTGTTAACTAAATTTATGTTCCAAATAACTTGCACTTGGACCTACATTGTATTGTGCTATATGCTGAGCTACTGTCTGTCACCGATTTTACCAAACAGGAAAATTTCCAATGTACTTTTTCTTTGATACACAAAAACGTCAACTAGCTTGGTGTCTACTTCTGGTTTCACCAGCATTTATAAATTAAGCCCAAGTACTAAAAACAGTCGAACACGAACAACCTACTATCAGGCTGTTTCAGAGATACTTGTTCTGAAACTTCGGATTATTACAATCTACCCTCTTTCAGATTTGCTTCTGCCAGTCGCCTCCTTCAAAAAA
>BMAV01015894.1:6126-16356 GCA_019973955.1 Trichonephila inaurata madagascariensis
CAAGCATCTGATTCTTGCTTGTACTAAATTCGCTTCGGAAAGACGTACACTCATGAATTGCCTACAAAAGAACAATATAGTGTGGCCTCCTCCTTTCTCTGCCTTTGTTCAAAGCAAATCATCTTTCACATCGTTTTGTGCATACATTAATTGCATTTATTACTGTATTATTTAGATTGTAAATTTTGCGTGTTTGTAAACATTTTCTGTACATGAATATTTATGTGTGTGTATATGTATATATGTGTGTGTTTATATATATATATGCCTATGTATGTATGTATGCTTTATGTATTTGTATTTTGAAAATTTTTTGTGATCATATTTTCTTATCCTCCTCATTGTATAGTTTTAATTTTTGATTATCTCTGTTCACATGTGAGAAATCTTGTATTTTTTTTTTCTGTATTTGTTGTATCTGTATTCACTTTTTTCCCCTCTTTTGGTTCCCATTTGTGAATATTTCCTTCTACATGTAATTTCCTATCACTATTGTTTGAGTATTGACTTACGTTTGTAAGCCTTGTGTTATACTTGTCGGCACACAAGGAGTCTACCTAGAGTCTCAAAAAAAAAAAAAACTTACCTGTGTCCAAAACAGCTGCAACTTTGCAACGCTTTTTGTGTGAAATATGCTGTATCTTCGTTTCGCCAGTTGTGAATGATAGATAAAACAGTGCTCTATACGAAGTTATCCATGTTTTGTATCTACATTTGCGTAGCATTAAATACAGAAGCCAAGAGCGATTTCTTCGTTTTTCTACGGTTTTTGCAGACATTTGACGACAGACTGATTTAATCACCTTTTTATAGACAATTTTTTTTTATCTGATGACAATTTGTTGATTACGACACCTGTAGTTTCTTAGCCAAAGTTCCCTGTGATCGAGGATTTTCTACCGCAATAATTCTTCCCAACTTCTTTTTCCTTTTCCTTAAGGACTTCCTTTCCGGTACATTTTTTCCTGGAGTTTTTGATTGCGACCTAAATTTTATTTCGTTTCGTAGTTTAGATAGTAAGGCATTAGAAAAATGTCTTTTTTGACTTTTAAATGCTTTATTTATAACAAAATTTCCACAACCATCCTTCAAAAGTCTTAAAATTTTGTGTTTCGGGTTTTAAGATCCAATTTCGGAACTACAATTCTTCCCCAATAATAAAAATGGTTAAATTAGTAGTTTAAAAGTTTCATTTTTAAAATAAAACCAGTAGTAAAACGATAGAAATTCACAGTTAATAGTTATATACTTTTAAAATTGGTCACACTAATTTTGAACCAACCGGTACTATACCTAGACCGCTTATTTTATGACTAGCTTTTGTCGTTCATAAATTATTGTGGTGACAACGGACTTTAACGGGCACACACACTGTATATAGTATATATACATCAGAGAGATGACTTAATATTAGAGTTATTAAAAGCCAACGGAGAGTATTAAATTCAAGGAGCTATTTCTACATTGGGGTCAGCGGACTTCAAGTGTGGTTTAGTTAAAAAAACACTTCTCCTTCCTAAGACAATTGATTTATATTTCGTGCAAGTTACTCATAGAATAAGTTAATGTTATCATCAAGAAAAATTACATTTATTGTAAACGCATATTAATTATAATTATACTAAATATTCGACTCTATTGCTGATTTACAAGTAGTAAGAATTATTAATTAGTCATCAGTAAAGCAATATTTTCATTATTGCGCCGTCATTTTTTTAAAATAAATATATAATGAACAAAAGATATCAAAGAAATTTAATTTAATTCTTTAAACAAAATACGATTGTGATCTTATTTCGTAAAATTGTAATTAAAAATTATCAAAAATTAATTTTAAAATTATTTCTAAGATGACCATTATAAACATATATATATATATTTCTCTCTCTCTCTCTCTCTCTAAACTAAAATAACAAATATTATTCATTTAAATCTCTGATAATTAAATAAAAAATTCATCCCCTCGAAAATACCTTCCTTTCGTTCGGAAAAAACACTTTCTTTGAATTTATAAATAACACGTAGCTTTAAAAAATTAGTTTCAGATATAATAATAAAGTTACAATTTTAAATGTTTGATTGATTTTTAATTGAATTCTATGCTGCAAACGAAAATAATTCTTATGTATTTTTACAGAATAAATAAGAAAAAGCATAAAATAGAGTTTCATTAGAATGTGATGGAATAGTCTCATAGATTTCTTTCACTTTTTGTGAGAATGGATGTGAGCTTATAAAATTGTGTGAATAAGCTTTTACTAGGACTTTTTACAAAGTTTCAAGAATTTAAATATTTTTGTTCCTACTTTCTGTTTTAGTTTGTGATCGGTAGATGGCAGCACAAATTTGTATCTTATTCTTCGCATATCATCGTGTTTTATTTAAATAGTACGTTTTAAGGAAAAATAATTATATATATTTTTAGAATTAAGTTTTTAAAATGATATTTTTAAATACTTTTTATAGCTCAGAGAATTATCAGTCACCATTAAACATTTCTGATATTTATTTCATTGAAAAACATAAAAAGTTTCAATTGCATTAAGTAAGAAATAGGCGAATTTACAGCAAAATTACAAAATTTTAGGAATTAATAAAATTTCGAAATAAAAATATTCAGAGGTGGAAACAAGAGAAAAAATATATAAATCAGTTTTTGTTTCCATCGCAACTAATAGAGAACGTTGAAATCTATTGTGAGTGATAAAACTAATAAATTATTTACAAAACTTATATATAAGAAAATGAAATAAATTTCATTATAGTATATTTTTAAGCTAAATAAAAATGTTAGACATTGTGATTTAATTATAAAACACGATAAGGAAGAACTTATATAATCTTGTGCGACATAGCCATCCTGTGATGACCATGTCGTGCCGGTTCCGCGTAAGCTAGAGGTGTGGGATTATCAAAATGATGAGACATAATAATTCTTTATACAACTTTTATTAAGAATAACTTATATTACTTAAATTCTAATTTGACAATTTTAATTAAAGTGAGAGTCAACGCCCAAATTAAACCACGTATTCAAGTCAGATCACGCAACTAGATCCTTTATCTCAATTATCATTAATAATCCTATTCATCTAATTACTTATATCTAATATTACCTTTTTCAGTTCTCCTTCCTTTACCTAGAGAATGATATCTATAAACTGTATATACGATGGTTCCAACTTCTTTATCTTAGGCTTCTATTCTTTCCAAAACTATCGGACTGCTAACTCTTGATCTGCAAGATTTCACACTAAGCTTTGTCACGCTATCGATCAGAATAATTCCACACTACTATCTCTAAGCTTGCCGCGCTATATCTCTAAACTTGCCACACTATCCTTTTATAGTATATCTCATTTACATATTATGTTCGTTTATCTTCTTGGTATTGGGTTGGAAAAGTTTTGCCATTAATCGTGGCCGTCAAAGAACATAGGAGTTATGTTAGCGGAAAGACGCGAGAGACGTCACACTTGTGTTACCCAAACAATTTCCAATGGAATATGATCAATTCAAAAAGTTCCCTATAGATTTTTAATGCACTTATATCTCAATTCATAGTTTGGTACTTATTGTACTGACGTCACTGCTGCCAAATTTGCACCACGCGAATCGAGCTGCATTCCAACAAGAATCTGACGATATTTTTTTCAAATAAACCATGTATGAATTGGTTTTTTCTGTTGTGTCATCATAGAGCGAGTTTCACATGTATCTTCAACAGAGCAAATTTTGCTGCGATGATGTCAATGCATAGTTACTTAAAATTTTGAGGAAACATTCCTCATTTGATTAAACGTGTTACAGTTGTAGCTCCATTTTGCTAGACATTGATAAATATATCCCCTAAAACTTCTTTTCAAGTCTTATCTTTAAATCTTGAAGGCCCAAATGAAATACATCCTCACTAAAAGAAAACGTGGCAGAATCCACTTTCAGACTACGTTTACAACTGATTCATCATTTTTAAAATGCTATAAATGGTTCTCCTAGATATAAGCAGTTTGGATTAACCCGGGCGGCTTATATTTTAAAAATTTTGTTGGCCAGAAAGGAAAGTCAAAAGTAATTGACATTTTCATCATGTCTTAAAATCTTCTTCGACGAATACATTTTGAAAACAAAAAATTTCTGTTTTATCAGTCAGAAAAACAGACAAAAAAGCTATCTCCTCTAAAAACTTTAGAACTCTAAACACGTATGCAATAGAATCATAGCGAATGCCATCTGCCATCTCTTTAAGATTTCAATGGGTTTTTTTTACATTAACTTAACCAGCAAACAATATTACATTAGAAGGAGCCGTCCCACTGCAAATCAAGTATTGGGTTTTTATCCGATAACAGATGCTCAGAAGCATTTTAAAATCTTACCCTTTTCTTTTACACTTTGTCACAGCGTATCTTAGGATACTTTCATAAGCCCTACTCTTTTTATATATATTTAATTGGCGTGAATAAAAAATGTCTTCTCCGAATTTTACACTTTGTATGTTAGCTCAAACTGAAGTTCCAACACTGATTTAGATAAATTCGTCTTGAAATTAACTTTCTTCAGTATATTTGGATAATGTGAAAAAGCACGAGTGATAAAATAAAAAGTTCATTCGTGTCAAGTTGAGTCATAGAAATTATACCTGTAATGTTGAAACCAAATCATGAATCCTCTGGAGAGTATGTTGTATAACTATTTATACTACTAACTTAATTATCCTATAAATAAAAGGCAATTTGGGACAGTCCAATTTGTCCAGTCCAGAGGACCTTGGAATTTATAAATAATATTTCCAAAGTTGCAATAAGAGTTGTTATGGCAAAGCAGAATTGCTGCTCAAAACTGGAACAGGTATTTAGACAGGGGATCCATAAAGAAATATAATCCTATATCAACCCAACTCGAGCTTTGGTTCTATTTTCAGAAGTGAGTGATAGCAACTAATATGGGATTCGAAGTTATCCTATCCGAGGAGGGATTCCGCAAATTATAGAATTTATCCGAAATTCGTAGCCCACATCTTCATAATTTGGCCGTCATTGCCTATAAAACCAACATTTCTATTATTTACCAGCTAATTATGATCTCTTAGACCCACTATATAGAGTTTTATAGAGTATACTGTTTCTTACGTTTAGCGAAACAAAAGGGATGGCACATTGGTTTAGATAGTGTAATCATCTCACTCACTTCTCTTCTACCATTTTAAAGAGCATTCGCTCAAACAGATACAAAATACCATGGTGTAGTCAAACTTTCCCACACATAATTGATATTTGTGAAGCAGACCAGAATCAAACTTCTCTTTTTTGATTGCATTAAAATCTTTCACATAAAATTTGTTCAGATGGCCAATGGTCACATAAAAAACTTCTCGTTTTGTGACAAAAAGAAATTCTTTGACATTTGCACTAAATGTCTTGATTTTTAGACAAAAATTATTTAATGCCACGCGAAGAAAAATGGTTTTAGAAGAGATCACAGTACAACAGACCAAAATGTATATTTTTGTTAAACTGTTAGAGACACTCATAATTGTAAACCAACTCATCATACTGTGGCTGCTCTTTTAGAACTCACGAAGGCTTTTTATAGAGTTAGGAAACACAAACGGATTTTAAAACTACACGGGTTTTTCAATATCAGAGAAAAACCTTATCTTGGTTTACAGATTTCCTGCAGAGAAGATTCATCAAAGTAACAAAACTTTTCGGATATCTCGAGCTCAGCCAAGAAGTACCTCAAGGTTCTGTTCTTAGCCGTACATTGCCATCTATGTATTTAGATGGTATAGAGAAATTGAGAGAGACTTCTTTTCTGGGGTAAGAAACGGAATGTTTGCAGACGACATTGTTCTATAGAACTCTGGTACTGCTATACCTGATTTGGAATTAAAACTCAATGATTTACTGATATTTGAGAAGAGCCCTGGCCCTGTTCTCTTTTTTGATTGTGTTAGAAGCTTCCAAAAGGCATGTGTTTGGCCGGCCAGTGGTCACACCTTGTTTTGTATCAGAAGGAAAGTCTGACATTTGCACTAAATGTCTTAATGATTAATCATTAGTAGGTCATATTCACGGTTAATTAAGTGGCTCTAAACCAGATCTTTACCACATCCTATTTTTTTGTTGTTGGGCTTTCTTAAAATCAGCAATCATTTGGATTCTTCGAATATCACAGGATCAGAAAGTACAGAACAAAAAAATAAGAACTACAACCCTGCCAAATTTCTCTTTTTGAAGATAATTTATTAGCTATATATCCTTGTAAAGGTCAAATTTAAAACATCTAAACTTACTTTAATATTTATCATTCATAATTGTTATCTTTTCAAAAGAATTTTTTTTATTCATTAATTTATCCGCAAATAAATGTATAGATTGTGGAATCCCCCTCCTCGGATAAGATAACTTCAAATCTTATATTATAAATGCAATTAATTACTTCTGAAAATAGAATCAAATCTTGAGTTGGGTTGACTTATTGTGTTAAATATATTTCTTTATTAATTTTCCATCGAAATCACCGAATCAGAGAGTTTCGCACAGCAATTCTGCTGTACCATAACGATCCTTATTACAACTTTATAAATATTATTCATAAACTCCAAGGCCCTCTGTATAAATTGGATTGTCCCAAATTACCTTTTATTTATACAATAATTAAGTTTGTATTGTAAATACACTCAAGATACTCTCCAGAATATTCGTTAAATCGCTTCAATAGTTTAAATCTAGAATTTTTTCTAATTAAATCAACAAAAATCATCTTTGATTTCCCCCTCCTGATGATTAAGTAACAATATTTCTAAAAAAGTGACAAATAATTTGATTTGAATCTACGACAGAAAATTTCATATGAAATCATAGATTAAAAACAGGTATACGAAGCAACACGAAGATTCTGTTTACCTTGTAATATCGAATCATTGTGAAGTAACAAGGATGACACCTGAGCTGGCACTCTATATTTCAATATTTAACCCGACGCAAAATGAGAAATTTGAGCCACGTCACAAAAAGAAAGCTATAAAATAATTGCTAAGAAAATTCCATGAAACAAAGAGGTACTTCTATCAAGTGTACCAGATAATAACATATGCAATTCAATATGTTGAAAATTAAATTGTTCTTTTAACAATGTTATTCTAAAAACTTACTTCATACAATCACAAATTGCAGTAACTTTAAGACTTTAACGTATCTTATATCACGTTAAATTGATTGATTGAATATTAACGTCGCACTGTTTAGCTACACAAGGGCTTTTGGCGATGGACCACGTAATTTTGAACCATGGTCAAGGGACGTGGACGACACCTGAGCTGACACCTCTCTCCTAACTACCACACCACACCAACGGAAGGACGTTTCAGCTCTCGACAGATTTAACGTGCATCGCTGCCCTACACGGCGGGTCTTTAGGGGTCCTGGGCTCGAACTCGTGACAAGGCAAGCCACGATCCGATACCCATACCACTCGGCTACCGCGGCCACTATCTTATGTCACACTAGCATGTAATAAGATATGAACATTAAAAAACAATATGCTTTATAAAAAAATTTAAGACCTTAACTTTTCAGGCATTTGGTTTTAATCAGAGTAGAGTTAGGAAGCTTACCCAGTCAATGTAAGCTTCATTAAAAACTGAAATCTTAAATAAAAATACAAATATTTTTTTTTAATTTAGAAATTTAGTTATTCTAGCATCTATATTATTTTAAATTAGACATTCTATACTTTTTCAGTACAATGCGCACTTACACTTTTGTTGCATTTTCACGGTGCTTCAGTTGTAATATTACTACTACAATATTTGTCAAGTATAAAAAATGAAAACATTTTAGGGAAAAAGAGTTATATAATTTTATTTAACAAGTCAGCATACAAGTCAAATACAAACAACAACAAAAAAAAAAACACTTTCAGTGACATGTTAAAAAGACGGTTAGAGTTTGTTCTGCCCTGAGGAATTTTTGAAATCACGGAAGAAGGCCTTTATTCATATTTCTTGCTCCACATTCATTTTCGAACGAAATTTGGTCTTCATTATAGCAACAGTTGAATATCAAGCTTCCCATTCATAAAATGTAGAAAAGGGAATGAGAACCTTTAGAGATTTTGAATTTAAAATTTGGATTAATATCTTTGATTGGAACCACAAATTTACTTTAAATATCAGCACACAAATTTTGTTTTTCAAGCGGTTGTGGTAAGAAGAGAGTTAATTTTTCCTTGAATTTGCGTTGACAGTGAGCGTTTCAGAATGAAATAAATCGTGGACCATCCTAAATATACCTATATATGATCTGCTACATATTGTTTTGAGACGCTGTCAAAGAATTTTTAAAGATCCTAAGTGGAAATGGAACAGTTCCTAAAAGAAAAGGAATTTATTAGAACTAGTGTATGCATAAAACGTAAAAAAAAGTCTTGAACTCCATTGTATTTCAAATTTGTTATTCACAACTGCACATGCTTCGAATATATTGCAACATTTTCAATATTTTCTACAAAGTTCAAGATGTGCTGGTTATTTCCCTATAGAGACAGATTCAAGAAAGTTAGATAAAAATAGCGTATATATATATAACACATTCTAGTGACCGCAAAAGAAAGTCGGGTTGGTATTATACTTGATGCTTTGATAACCTTCCTTTTATAACAAAGTGTGAATTTATTCATGTAGCTCAAATGCAAGAGATAGGAACGTGAGAGCCATTGTACAGCATGGCAGTTTGTACAGCCTTCCCAAAGCTTTTTAAATATCCTTCTAGAGGTCTAGTTTATACTACGTTTATAGCACATTTTAATACTTAATTATAGGAAATAAACGATATCGCTTGCAAAGGCTTCCTTGCGTATAATTCTTTAATTAATGTAAACACACATTTTTTACTTATCAAAATCATCCTCTTTATCCTTAAAATTTGATTGATTTCCTAATAAATAAAACACTTGATTTACAAGTTGCTTGATTTGAAGCAAAAAAACCATAAAACGTGGAATGAGTTCGATGAGAAAACCTTAAGACAAAGGTGAGGCTTTGGCTCAAGAGGCCACATTGTGGAAGCGATGGATAATGGAAGACCACGCTATTTTAAAATGGTTACATTCATTATAGTTCATTTTACATATTAAATTGTTACAATCCATGAGCTACTTCGATCTTTATTGGGTCAAAGATCATAACAAAACCTTCTATAATGATCACGCCGATTTTTGTGAAAAAAAAAGTCTGTATATGAAATCATTAAATGTTTTCGGCTGTAGCTCTCCGCTCCTTTTCTCTAGTTCTTTAAATAAATTTATCCTAGAGTATCGGACTTCCTCTAGGAATGATTGCACTACTGGATTAAGGGTTAAGCGCCTTTTGAATTATGCTAACTTTAACATTCTTCCCCACTCTAAATATTTGGTCCATTTCCTAACTAAACACGAGCCTTTCTCCGCTTACTTGCACAGATTCAATGTCCTTTCCTCTCCACATTGCGTATGTGGGTGCCCAGGACACGTATTCCACTGTCCCTGTTCATCCTCTTGTCAAACCCAGTCGTAGAGAGAACGCCCTTTCACCTTGGGTTAACTGTTAGTATTAATCACACAATCCGTAAGACAGGAGAGGGATCATTTAAATCAACTAAAAGTACGAATCACGAAATTAAAATTTTAAATTGACCAAATTTTACGTTTAACCAAATAGCTATTCTTGAAATTAACAGATTGTGAAACGTAGTACTGAGTTATCTCCGCCATTTTAACATTAATGAAACCAGAGATGTCTGTCGATACACAACATGTCACACGGCTTTAATAAAATGTTAACTCAATTAAATAATTCCAATGATTTCGTGTATATCTACGAATCCATTAACCACCACCTTTTTCATTTGTTGGAAAAAGTGTCCTTACTTAGATCCATTTAGAAAAGTTTTATATAAAACAGTGCTTCTCAAATTTTCAATATTTTTCACCCCATTTACAATTATAATTTTCATCGCTCTCCTCCATACAATAACATTGCATTGAATGCAACAATAATGTACTTTGATGCTAAGGCCTCAACTTTAATTATAAACCGTACAAACTATCAAGATAAGTATTAAATTTTGTATACAATTAGACCATTGGAGTCAGTAGTAGTTATTAAACTTTTGTTAGTTTAATATGGATAAGTTAATTACCAATGCTTCAACAGTACAAATAAATTTATAAGTACTACTTAACCCCCTT
>BMAV01015895.1:0-15173 GCA_019973955.1 Trichonephila inaurata madagascariensis
GTTAAAAAAATTGACCTTTTTTAAAACGTCTAAAAAAAAGGTTTTTTGAATTTCCCCTGGCGGGAAAAATGGTTTTAAATATCGTTTATTTTTAATTAAATCTTTTTAAAAATTGGTACAAAATAAAGGGGTAAAAGGTTTGGGCCCCCGAAATTTTTCCTTTGGGATTTTGGTGTAGGTTCTGAAAAATAGGGGAAAAGTAAAGTTTGTTTCCTCAATTTTTAGGTAATAAACATTTTTTACTTTTAATATGATAAAAATCAGTCCTAGTCCTGAATTTTTCTGCATTTTTGCTTGATTCTGAAAAAGATGTAAATCGGTTTTCAAATTTTTTTAAAAACAATTTTTAGGTAAATTTCTAAATTTCATTTCAAGTTTTATTTTGTGATATTCTAAAAGATGTTCAATTTTGAAAACTAATCTTTTTTGTTCCCAGAGAGGGCCCAAAAGAATTTTGCAGTCTAAGTTACTTCTATGGAACAAAATTTTCTTCCCAATTATCACATAGAAACCTGTGCCATATGTTGGATCCCCCAAAAATGCGATTCACAAGCCTAAAATTAAAGAAAAAAAAAAAAATATAGTAAGGCATCATATAAAGGTTTGTCTCTTTAACATGATTCTTGTAATTTAAATTAAACTTTTGTAGGAATATAAAACCAATGTTTTTGACCCCCGTTTAAACAAATTTGATAGATTTTATTTTTTTAATTAATGGAATTGATCATTCTTTTTGCTAATATTACTATTTAAAGTAAGCTGACTAAATAAATTCTTCTTTCGGGGAACCATGCAGTTTACATTAATGACGATTGTTCTCCCGGGGAAACTGTTACTATTGTGGGCTCATGTGGTTTTGGGGAAAAGGTACTCCTCTATATGGGAGGGTTCCCACATTTGCCGTCATGATTATCAAACTTTAAGTGCAGAATTATATGGCTGACGCTGAGTCATGTGCATATTTACGACTTATTTTGGACAGCTTTATTTTTTCATTAGTTTATATTCATCTTCAGAGTGAAGAAATTGAAATTTAATCATTGTATTGAATGTGTTAAATGTTTTTCATCTCACATAATTAACATTTGTGACGTCTCTCGCGTTCTTCTTCTAACATAACTCCTAAGTTCTTTGACGGCCACGATTAATGGCAAAAGTTTTACAACCCAATACCAAAAGAAGAAAACAGAACGAATTGCAAATGGATATATTTTAAAAAAGGATAGAAGGTTTGGTGAGATGGGACGGCAAGCATAGAGAAAACGTGTGGAATTGTTCGGAATAAATGTTAGACGCCCTGCTCTGGAAGAAGGATACGCTCATTGCCATTAATTATAATAGGATTAAAAAAGCCTGAGTATTCTCACCTACAATTAACATAATAGGAATATCTTAAACCTAGGAAGGAAGGTGACTCTAAAAAAGGTAATATTTTGTATAGGAAGTTAGATTAGACGTTAATTAAATATAAAATTAAGATAAGTGATCTAGTTCCCGGATCTGCTTGAATATTCAGTTTAATTGGTGGCTTATTCTCATTAAAAAAGTTTTTTTTAAATTAAGTAATTTAAGTTATTCTTAATAAAGTTGTTTTAAAGAATCCAAAATGTCTCATCTTTTAGATAATCCCTCACCTCTAGGTTCCCGGATCCCCAAGACAACTTCCGGATGGCTATTCTCACTATCAAATTCATTAAATAGTTGTTTTTTGTTTATATTTACAGTGATCATGAGCTGCATAATAATGTGCTTCGCGTTGACACAATGTTACTAATTTTGACCTTTTTTAATGATTCTGTGAAAAAGTTTAAGTAAATGATACAAAATTATTTTTTAGCAACATCAAATAAATAAATAAAAAAATACTAGAATATATATTTTTTCGTCTACAATACTTGTGTAGTGCCATTTTTAAACTGTGAGAATTTTGTTATAATCATAATATATGTTTCTTTTATAACCATAACGTTACTTGCATTTAGATAAACAAAAATTAATTAGTACCTACTTTTATTTAAGAAATTGAAAGGAAAGGAAAGACAGAAATGAGTATAATTTCAACTGTCGATATGTGATTATATGTTGTGGAAGTTACAGTAGCATAATAACATTTGTTAATTATATGTTGCTTCATAAACAGAATAAAGTAACTTACCTTTAAATATTTTTCCAGGAAAAATATATTTCTTCCAATTCTGTGTATCCATTTTCAGTGTTCCGGAACCCAAATTATGAACTATATTAATTTTTCCCTTAATTTTTCTACATATATCTTTTTAAAAAATAAAAAATATCTTAAAAAAGAAAATATTAAACAATGACTGCACATACAAAAGGTAATGGCGAGGCAAAACCCTTTCAAACGCTTACAAATTCAAGCCGGTTGGCTCCCAAGGCCATCTAGAAAGGACTGGCCGACGCATTTTGTTTTGCGTCACAAAAGGGGGGAAAGTTTTTCTACGCGCATTCGCTCTGTGGGGGAATATAAAGCGAACATTTATTTCTTTTATGCCATGGCTAAAATTCCCCCTTTAAATATTGATTTTTTTTTAATTCTTACTGAGAATATTTTCATGAAAGTTATGCATTAATACACTAGAATGATGCTAATTTTTTCCCCGGGAAAAAAAGGGACAAAATCACTCATAAAAGGCTCTAACAGTATAAAAAAAAGTCTAAGAAAAACGGGCTCAATGTAAAAATAATTTCAATCAGATAAAATAAAAAAAAAACATTTATTTAAGAAAATTTAAAAAAGTAGAGCATTAGAGGCATATTAAAAAAAAAATCATTAATTTAAAACTTTTTTGCGGGGTTTCCCTTTTTTCCTGTGAAATAATTTTTATGCTCATAGAATCAAAATATAACAAAGAAAAATTAAAAAAAAAATGCATCAAAATATATTCAAATATAGAAATGACAAACAGTTTTGACACCATATAGTTATTATATAGTAAAACAGATTCTAGATTATACGTTAAAAATATTCAATTTTCATTCTTCAATATTAAAAAATTTTAAAATAATTTCAATCAATAAAAAAAAAAAAATGGGAAAAGAAAAAATATTTGGGCATATTATTATATAAAAATACATGCAAAATATATACACAAATATAGAAATGACAAACAGTTCTAGATATCACAGAAATTATATAGTAAAATAGATTCTAGATTAAAACTTTAAAAAATATTAAATTTTCATTCATTCAATATTAAAAAAATTTTAAAATAATTTCAATCAATAAAATAAAAAGAAAATGGGAAAATAAAAAGTATTTGGGCTTTATTAAAAATAAAAAATACATGAAAAAATAAATACAAATATAGAAATGACAAACAGTTCTAGATCCCACAGTAATTATATAGTAAAATAGATTCTAGATTATACTTAAAATATTCAATCAAAATAATTCATTCATTCAATATTCAAAAATATAAAATAATTTCAACCCAATAAAATAAAAAAAATAGGAAAAGTAAAGTATTTGAGGCATATTAAAAAAATGCATATGGCATGAACAGTTTAGACACCATAAAATTACATGCAAATATGGTTTTAAAAAATATATATACATTAGTAAATACCATACCTATAAAATTCAAAAAAAAAAATTTTTCATGGAATATATCATTAATGAGGAAACTACTAATTAGTTTAAAATTTTTTGAATTTTCATTTGTATGATATTATTTAAACTATTAACTACATTTTTTTTTATGAAATGCTTTAAAAATTCAATATTATCTATGGTAAAATATCAAAAAAATCAAACAAAATTTTTGAAATTAAAAAATAACTTTTTACATACTTTAATCTAAAATTTTTTATGAAAATAATTTAAACAGAGAACGTAAATAAATAAAAAATTTTTTTCTTCAATTAATATTACATGAACAATTAAACACGTTCATAAAATGATGTAGTAAAAAAATTACAAGGAATACATGCACAATGAATAAAATCAAATCGATAATTAATATTTAAATAAATAAAACGAAAAATAAAAAGCAAACTTAATTTAATTTTAAATTTCTTCATTTTCGGTTACCCCTTCAGGAAATTTTTTTCCCACTGCTTTTTTTTGAATAATTATTTAAGCATATTTCCCAAAAAAGTAACGAATATTTTTTAAAATATGAAAATGCAGGAATGTTAAAATTTTCACAAGGGTAAATAAAAAAGATAAAGATTCCCCAACTCTTTGAATTCCCGATCTCTTCTATTATGCTTGTAAAGCAAGATTTGGAATCAACTTTAAAACTTCGATTCGAATTTTCGATATTAACAAATTAAAAAAAAAATATTGGTTTAAAGCTTTCATAACAATATCTGTGGGGATTTTAAACCACCTCTATCCAGAAGTCTCAAATATTTTGTCCCTTCGTATTTTCGAGTCGAAATTAATCTGTTTATCTAAAATAAATGTATCTTAATCGGGCATTCGGGGAATTTTATATTATCACACAAAAAAAATATATATATATATATATATATATATATTATATAATTAAAAAACTTTTCTTCTTTGAAATATCATCATTTATTTCTAATGTTTTTTAAAATTTTTGTTGAAAACTGCAATATCTACTTTAACATGAAATATCTCACCTGAATGATTTGAAATTAAATTTTTTAGTGAATAGTACCATATTTATCTGAAAGCAAAGTTAACACTTTTAACGCCTTTTTTTTTTTTGCTTCAAAATTACCTGCACAGTACATAAATTTTTCTCCAGACATTTTTTTGTATTGCCCAAATCTGGGTTCTAAATTATCAGTTTTTTTGGGAAATTTCCAGTTAAAACATATTTGAAATTCTGCTCCGTCAAAAAATACTTTATTATTCTGGGATGGTATTTACCGTATCCTCAAAGCAAAAATGTTTCCTCCTTAAACAACCTTCTCTTTATTTTGTTTTAAATTTTTTTCCGAGTCCCGCCACTGAACAAATTTTGAAAAAGTGAATCTATCATCATCCATTGATGAAAAGGAAAACTGATTTTTTAATTTAAGATTTTTTCCCCTTTGTTGGACTTTTAATATTCATTATTTCCAGAAATCTAAAATATGTTTGATGAATATTAGGTCCCTAAACATTTTTGGGGAGCCTAATTTATCTTTTAATATATTAAGTGCATCACATTGCTTTCTTCAAAATTTTTAAAACTAATTTAACATTTTGTTTCTCAAAATTTGTTGGTTTTTAAAAATTTTAAACATAATTTAGGAGCTAATTTAACAATAATGTTCATTTTTTTTCGTTATAAATTTTAAATAATGATAAAAAAGATGCTTTTCGGATTTGAGAAAATTCTGAAGGATCAGGATACATTAAAAAGAATCGGGATCTTTCTGATTTAACCAATTATTTCGTATAGATTTGATAAGAGACTGAATCAAAAAAAAAGATGTAATTTTTTTCATTTGCTGGATTCTGAATAACACTCTTTTATTCCCTTACACAATTTAAAAAACAATTTCTATTTATCTGTTTTATCACTTACAATGCAAACAACGAAAAAACCCACCTTTTCCATTAGTGACAAAATTTCTAAAGTCATAGAATGGCAAGTTTAGATTATTTTCTTTCAGGATTTAATTATTTTTTTATTTTTTTAATAAAGAAATTTTAAAACTTTTATATTTTGGCTTCTCCTTTCTCAGTAAATAAATTTTTTTTATTACATTTATATTAATCGCTGATTTGATGAAAATTTCATCAATTTGTAATATTACCTTTTCTCATGGTCTTTCAGTTCTTTACACCTCCTCGTAGATAATTTTCATTAGCCAGGTTTGACAAACCTGGGTAACATTTAATCAGCTCTCTCTGAAATTGTCTAAATTTGGAAAATTATATTCCCTTATCTCTTACGGGAAAAACATGTTAATTTAATGTACATGCAAAAAAAAACCTTTAAATTACTGCTATACTTACGGCTATTTTATTCAAATTTAATAATTTCATTTGTTAAAAAAAAATTTTTCCCCTCGAAATTTTCAGCATTACAGTTTTCAATATACTTTTCCCATGATTGAATAATAAACATGATGAGGAACAGTTAAGGGAAAAATTTCTTAAAAGACATTTACTGTTTTAAAGAATATTTAACAATTCCTGAAATATGTTAACCTAGGAGGTTATTAAGTTTTTTTCCAAACAGAAGGTAAAACAAAACTGATATAGTCACTCAAAATTAAATAGACTCGAACTCATTAAACACATTTAAACATTTTTTTAACTCTCTTTTATTTTGCCCCGCCACTCTTGGTCGGGGTCCTCCTTAATCCTCTCCTCTCTCTTTTCCTTTGCGCGCATGCCTATCTTTTTCTCCTTCTGCGCTCGCGGGCCCCAACATCCCCCCCCTGTTGAATGATTCATTTCAACACTTATAAATGTACATTAACCAAATTTAAATTATCTTAATCAATACTAAAAATTAAAATAAACACAATAAATACATACTTATTACTATATAAAAAATGCAATATAAAAAAGACATAATACAATTTTACAACACTAACAACCCTTTAAAAAAGATTTCAACTAAGTTTTGTTTGGTAGAATACAAATGTGGTCATTTCTCGTTAAATGCTTTCCATCTGGTAATAAAAATTTTTTACACACGTATCTTCTTTCTTGACTCGGAACCAATTCAATAATCTTTGCTTTAAACCCACTTACTTGGTGGAAGATCGTCCTTTTTTTATTAGTACGCATACCAATTTTTAATTATCTTTTTAAAAAACCTTTTTTTTTTTTGAGGTTATTAAGAAATCATGACCCCACCTTTTCCCAAAATTTAAACTGGGTGCTTTGAATTTTTGCCAGGGAGAGTCTATTTTCGGTGTCTGAAAAAAGTAGGTTCAACTATCGAGCAAATTGGTCTGCCTTTAAAAAATGACCCGGTAAAAACTCAAAAATCATTAGGGTCTGAAGACATAGGATACAGTGGGCCGGTTTAAAACCCTAATTTGCCCTAAAACCGTTTGAACTCTTCAAAGTTTTTTGTTTTCCACTATCCAAAATGATACTTAAATGTTTTTCTCCCCTCCCAAATTCCACCAAAGTTGGGTGCTTTGGAAAGGGAATGAACTTCAATCAATTTTTCCTGATCCCAAATTTTTTTAAGAGTTCCTCGGGGATTTAAGCATTCGGGTGAATTTCTTTAATCAGCATTAGCTCCTGAAGGTTTTTGCATTATCGGTAAATATTTTTGTGCCTTTGCTCTTGGGAAAAAAAATCTTTTTTAAACAACAATGAAAGTCTGGTTTTTGATCGGGCCCAAATTTCAAGATGGATAGCCGAGTTGAAGACAAACGAATAAAACAACAAAAACTTTTTAAAGAACACCCTTTCTCTGTTTTTTGCCCCAAGAAATGGACCACAGAAGTCAATACCTGTAACTCCAAAGAAAAAATTTTGATTTGCGATCTGGTGGTAAATCACTCATTATTGATAGATGTAACTGGATTAGTTCTAAAACAAGTCAAAATTCTTTTGAAAATTTTTCCTACACAAATTTCTCGCATTTACAGGCCAATATTTTTCTCTTACAGATACAGTAAAGTTTGTGGCCCCGTGGAACATTTTCTTATGTAGGTACATTACAATCAATGACGTAAAACGATTTTTAGCGGTAAAAAAATGGGGTGTTTCAAAATAATTAAGGTCAAATTACGCAGGGTTACTCTTATTACGTTATTCTCATCAAAAAAGGGGCCCAAACTCTCAACTTGCTTTTCTTAAACTGCCTCACCTTTGTTAAGGTTTTTTACCCCAGAAACTCTTGATTTTTATTACCTTTTTGGGGTATTTTCCTTGATTTAACTCCTCAGCACTAAGGGGGCCCTTTTTTTTTCTATCATTAGGTTTTTTTTGACATTGAAACAAAACCTAAAATAAAACTCAGAACACGTAAAATATACATAAAATTATTACTTAAGTTAAGAATAAATTTGCAACATTAAATCAGCTTCAATAGATATTAAACAGTTGAGTTCTCAGAACTAGGGTTTTCTTTAGTTCACAAAAAGACTCTTCTTGAGGAACAGTCTTTCATACAAACAAAAAATTATCTCTTTTAAAGTATCGGGACCAGTCCACCATTTCTCGCAGTTTAAAAAAAGTTTATATTTACCCACGGCTCAACAAATCTGCAGGGTTGTCATTTCAGGACGTGATGCCATGACGCATGGTTGGTAAAAGTCTGGATCCCTTTACAGGGGTTGAAACAATGTTTCCCCCTTAGGGGAACTTTGGATCATCCAAAGCAACCGGGGCCCGTAAAAAACGGTATTTTCTCTTTCGATGCGGGGCCTTTTCACTTCTTGCACCTGGCGAAGTAGGCACCCAACTCCACCCTAGGCAATGAGTTTTTCTTTAAAAGGGAACTCTCGTTTTAGATGCAAAAAAGTTGCTGAGACTCTGTCCTCAATTTTGTTTCAGTCACAACTGCACCATAACTTTAGCACTGGCATCCGGAAAATGCATGGATTTCGACACTTATTTCGTTTAAAAAAATGTAACACATATCTCGGAATTGATATTAATTTTTTGTGGAACTACCCCACTTCTCCCAAGCTTCTAAAATATCAGGAGGCAGCTCTTATCCATGCTTTTTTTTTTGCCTATCTCTTAACAAGCATTTAACCTTAAAATTAAAAAAGGAGTAATAAGCCCCAAAGGGGTCGAAAATTCTTCCAGCTGCCATGGTAGAAACTTTTTGTATTCTTCTTGTGCTGGATGAATTCAATAAATTTTTTTACATAAAAAGGGTATAATCTCCGGGGATCCCATGAAAGACCTAGAACCCTAGAAATTTGCCTTCAAGATCTTGGATGCAATAAATCAAGTCTTCCCCTTTTTTCATGGGGAATATGTTTGAAATTCACTTTCTCAAATTCATTTTAGCTTTTTTCATAATTTTTTTTTGCTCTGGAGAAAAAGAATGCAGATTCAGCACTTTCTTCCCCAGCAATTAAGTCATCCACATAAAACAGTTTTCAGTACTTCTACTGCCGGGGAAATCTTGACGTATTTTGCAATGTGATTTGCTGCAATAAATATGGAACGATTTTACTCCAACAAAACTCTATTGAACTTTAAAAACTTTTATGTTTCCATCCCTCAGCAACAAAAACCTAACGCATCTCTATCTTTTTCTGACAAAAAATTTGAAGGGAAAGGGTTTCTCTATTCAGCCGGAAGCAACTTTAAACAAACGAAATTTATCAATAAAAGAAAGATATTTGGATTTAAGTTCTCTCTTTGGAATAACAATCATTCAATGTAATTCTCCTATTTCGTGCGCACTAAACAAATACTATTCTCAAAATTTTGTTGTGATACTCTCTTTCGAATGACGATTTGGTGGTAAAAGAACACAGGTCTGTTTTTTTGGGTTTTTCGGATCTAATACTTCCTCAATGATTCCTTCATTTAAGTAATTTTTAATGACTGCCGAATACTCAGAATATAGAAATATCGCGTTTCATTTCTTATCAGACTCTCTAGCCGTTTTTGGACGTTAAAAAATTATCCTTTAAAATTTTGCCCAATCCTTTTTTTCCAAAAATAAGATAACTTCAACCTACCCAACACTCTTTTTTTAAAATCTCAAAAAGGGTTTATCTTCTTCATCGTTTCACCCTCCAATAGATAGATTCAGATCCCAAAAACTATTTAAAAAATTCTTCAATACCCTATTAACTTAATTTGACCACAATGCGCCTTTTTTAATTGAAGGTATACTTCCACACGATGTAACCAAATACAGTGTTCTTTAAAAAGCTTGTATTTGGGGTAAATTTTCCCTTCGCAGAACTCATAAAAATGCTCTGCTCCTAAAGTAGGTCAACTGGACCTGGCTTATTGAAGCTTTAATCCGCTAATTTAAAAAACTGTAAATTTTTATGGGTAATTGTTTAGACGGGTAAAACTCGTAATTTGAGGGACAACTAATAAGTCTAATTCAATTTAAAATCTCTTTCCTCATTAGTAATGTGCATTTAAATCGATACTTTACTTTAAAGAGAATTATTTAGTCCTGACCAAAATATTCGTTTTTTCTTTTTTTCAATCTAAGCCTGTCCCTAATCCCTGACTCCTTTAAAATTGGAAGAAACTCCAACATCCATTAATATTAATTGGGTAAAAAAATTTTAGAACCATCGTAACATAACAAATACATGTACTCAACAACACGTTTTTTTATCCAAGTTATTTTAACCCGTGGGGGAACGATGATTTACCAACTCGTGATTCACCTCCTCTTTGCAGAGGAAATTCGCGCTGCGGGGGAAACGCTGAACTCTTTTTTGCCCTGAAACATCAATTAGTCCCCTTTGTTTATCTGCGGGCCGAAAATGTGCGTCCGGTGACGTCTTAGCACATTCCGGGGAATTTTTGGCTACACGCCGAACTCTTATGATTGCGCAAAACGTTGAAACAAAAATTTTGTTTTTACTAATTCTGCTCGATCATTAACGGATAACTTTCTGTACTTGGGGCACTTATATAAGGGATGATTTTTTTTCACAAAAAAACACATTTAGGACTCTTGGTTTCTGACGGAAAATCGGGGGGGATTTTTTGAATCATAATGTTTATAGTTAACACTTGAACATGTCACTAAGTTTTTTGATGCGATGTTAAATAGATCGATTTCTTTTGCTAATTCTGTAGGTTTAAACCAACCATCTCCCTGCTTCATACTCACATGATACCGACATCTTTATCAGTGTTTTGATAAATTTTATCGGATATATTCTCTTAAGCGTTTAAAGTCCACTTTTTTTCAATTGTAAATAATAATCCCAGCTTTTATTAGTCGGGGTGCAACTGAACATGTGTTTTACTGGGTTGGCGATGTTTTTTTAAAATTTCAAAACGATAGTGGAGTAGGCTCAAATTCTCTCAAAACTATCGATTTTCTTTGGAATAATCCTCACTCGTTGTCTTTAATGTAAAAATAATTACATTGGTAGCTCTGTCACCCAATAGATTTAAAAAATTTTTGATTTGAATTTATCTGGGACACTCTTTTTAACAAATGCTCTTTCTAATGACGAAAAAATAACTCCCCCCCTTCTGGTTTGCTGGAACCTTTACAGTTAGTGTACGGACACTTTTTAAATTAAAAAATCAAGTGATTCTGTTTTTTTCAGGTTCGTTCTCAATTTCAATTTTAGATTCCCCTTGAATTCAGGGAAGCTCTGCTTTGGATTCTCTCAAATTTTATTCTTTTTAACTCAAGTTCCCATTCCTTTTTGGCTTTTTTTTTTCACTAATTATTGTATTTGCAATATCTTTTTAACGAATTCTGGTTCATTAACGAAGGTTTCTTTCTTTTAATTTCATTAATTAATTCAACAACAGTCATATTATCAGTCACAGTTTCTCCCAACTCAAAGGCAATTTGCCTCAAATCTTCCTTTTAGCACCTTTAAACATTAAGAAAGGAATAATATGAGCATCACTACCTCTTAAATGTACGGCGTCATGGGAAAACCGAAACGCTTGTTCTCGGGAAATCCAAAATTTATATAATCCAAGATCTCCGGTGAGTGGGGACGGACCATGAAAAAAAACTGATATGAGTCACTCAAAAAATTAAATAGACTCGAACTCATTAAAAAAACATATTTTTAACCCCGTTTATTTTTACCCCCCTCTTGGTCGGTCCCCAGCTGCCTCTCCCTCTCTCTTTTCCTTTGCGCGCATGCGCTATAACTCTTTTCCCCTTTTGACGCTCGCAGGCGCCAACAGAAGGTATATTTAATTCACGATTATTATTAAATAAAACAATAGAGATCGTATTTATTTTCGGGGAAAAAAATGGGAAGGGGCAATTTTCGCAATTCTTAAAAAAAAGTTATGCAACTTTCACAATCATGTTTTAGAACATTGTTTTTTGATAGAAATCACGATATGGGGTTTTCTCGCATTAGCAGATTTTCTTTTAAACATTCAAAACTGGTAATTTCGTCTTTCTTAATGAAATTAGTAAACAGTTTTCTCTAATTTTTCTTTTTTTCCTTTCGTTGAATTTCACCAGAGCGTTCTTTAATTTTTTCATTCAAGTAGGATGGACAACCAGGGAAAATGAAAAGGATATGCATTCTTTGAAAATTTTTAGATACACTCTGGGTATTTCTAATCCCAGTCTTGTCTGTTTTTTATCTTTTCTCACAATGAAGATTCAGGGGAAATTTTTATAATGCACACTACACTATTGTTATATTTTAAAAAACCTAGGAATTTTCCTTTTCAAGTTTTAAAAAATGTTCATCTTTTGGGGAAAAGAAACCACAGAAATACGGCTGCTCCGGTTTTTTTAGAGGAACAATTTGGTACACAACAGTAACGAAACATTATTATGAAATTTTTAACTTTAGGTTAAGTTATTAATAATTTTTTTCAGTTAATTAAGATTTGACAGAGTAAACAAAAATAATTTTACTTTTTAAGCACTAATTTCTCTTAAAAAAACAAAATATTTTTTTCAAATAATCAAGGATTTGGCATATAGCGTCAGTTTATTATATCGTTTCACAAGACTCAAAAGAAAAAAAAATTCAATGTAAGAATAATACAAATATGTACCTTTTTTTTTTGTTAATAAAGAAACCCTGATTAACCCTTTTTTGCAGAAAATCCCGTCAATTTATCCAAGTAATGCATAAAAATTTACACGTGGGATATCCTATCAATTTTGTCAGCATACAAGATGGAAGTGGAATGTAATCGTTTCCCCCCAAATTCTTCCCCCCTTTTAATCACGTAGGTTTAAATCGTCATTCGGGCACTCTCTTCTAGATAGCTTTGGCTATACCTATTATTGTGACGCCCAAAGGCCTCTCATTTGGTAACTAGGCCTTGTATCGGGGGATGCTGGCATAAGGGAAAATTTCCCAAGTCTTCGTCCTGTAAACACCCCCCCCCTTTCCCCACTCGGCTAGTTCAAAAACAGCAATGTCGCAAACTGAAGATTAAAGTTTTCCCCGATTCCCCCGCATGCAAAAACACTAAAAAATCTTGCGAATTTTTTTTTAAAGTTTTCATTTTTTGAGTTTTAAATTTTTTAAGTTAAATTTTTCCCAAATTTCCACAACGATAACAAAAAACTAATTTTAAAAAAAAAAAATTTGGGGAAATATTGTTTTAACGGAATCAAGTCTTCAAAAACCGGGGTTTTCTGACACTTCAAAATGCGCTAAAATCCAAAAAGCGAGTATCATTCAAATGTGGGTGTCGTCTTTAAATCTGGCTGTCAAGATTTGAGCAACATAGTAAGTCAGAAAAAAAGGCAGAATGCGGTTCTTCCGTAACATAATATAGTTTGAAATATAATTACATTTTTTTTAAAAAGAAAAACATAAAAAAAGAATTTTTTAATTCAGTTTGGGGTTATTTTGAATGCTAACAAATTTTCAGTCTTGAATAATATTTTTGGTAAATGAAGGTTAAAAAAAAGAAATTTGTACATGTACAAGCTCATAAAACGTTCCTTTGCATTTATAATTTTTTTTTTTAAGTAAAATTTCCAATTTTTTTTGGAACAGTTGATTTTTTCTTTTAAATTTGGGAATTCTTGTTAATTAAAATTATAGAAATTTGAGTTATTATTGAAATGAAAAAAATTTTAAATTTTAAAAGTTTTTCTTTATCTTCTTTATTTTTAATTATTTTAATTTTTTATTATCTTTTTGTATACTTTATACATTTTTTATATATTATTATTTTTTGTAATATTTTACAATAAAACTATTTTGAAAATTTATATAATAATTTTTTAAGGAAAAAAATAAATATTTGATTTATAAAATATTTTTTAAAATACCCCAGTATATATATATTTTACTAAAGATTTTATTTCAGTAAAAATTTATAAACTTTTATTCTTTTTTTTTAATTTGGGGGGGTTTTTTTTTTTTTTTATTGGGAGATTAATAAAATTTTTTTCCCTTTTTAGTTTTTTGCCCTTAATAATTCTTAATTGTTTGCAATTTGATTTTATAAAAGTTTTGATTATTTTAAAGACATGTTTTAAAAAAAAAAAATATTTTTATCACTAACTCAATTTTTTTCCCAAAATGTTTTCTTTTCTTTAATATCAAAGTATGCCAATTTTTGGGAAATCTTGATCATCTATCTAATTTATATTGCAATCGAAAAATTAACTACTTTCTTGAATAATTTTATTTACATTTAGCTTGTTTCAAATTAAAAAAATTTTTTTGGGCAATATTTAATGATTGGAAATGTTTTCTCTGTAAATTGTTTTAAAAGGGGTGATGATAACGAAGTTGGTATATCATTCTTCTAAGCCACCCTCCATTCACTATGGGGAAAAAAAAGTAAATTCAAATTATAACCCCTTTTCATTCCATTTTTTTAAAATTTATTTCTTCAAATGCAAATTATTTTACAGTTCACTCCGTCAGCTTAAACTCATAACTCAGGACTCAATCACAACACAGTTTCTAATTGGGTTGGTATAGTTTATTTCTCGTAACTTTTACATTCCCTCGGAATTGCTGGGCTGCCAGTTCGGCAGCGCAGTTGCGCTTACCAAACATTCCGCCCGGCATTACAATTTTCAACATTCAATAAGTTTCATGGCTTTTACAATATTGTTATATTAAAATTTAACACCATTAAAATAATTATAAATCAAAAAATAATTCATTAAAATACACACAATACTAAAAGTTAATTACTAACTTAAAAAAAAGTAAAATCTTGTAACACAAAGAAAAAAAATTCATTCTCTCATGGGGAAAATAAAATTTTAGAAATGGTCTTTTGCTACACCATATTGAGTCTTAATCTTACTACCCCCAATTCTATTATCCTTCAGGAAAAACCTCGATCAATCTCCCATTAGCCATTTATTGCTGCTAAGTTTTATCCTCTTTAATAAGGACTAAATTACTCATTCTGGGTTTTCTTTTTTTAAATTTCCCCTTAGATCTCTTTGAAGATTACTTAAGTAATTATTATCCACCTTTTCCATATGCTTTCAATTTTTGTTAATCTCGATATATGTTTAATCTATTAGTTTTTATATTATTATGTTTTTTGGTTCACACTAAGGGAAATAATTGGTCTTAATCAAAAGTTTGCCGGGTCAAAACCGACAAATCATCTATATCCCAAAATTTGA